>JAKTQK010000024.1:0-154776 GCA_030558855.1 Blastobotrys indianensis
ACCCGTCCTACCCGTCCTACCCGTCCTACCCGTCCTACCCGTCCTACCCGTCCTACCCGTCCTACCCGTCCTACCCGTCCTACCCGTCCTACCCGTCCTACCCGTCCTACCCGTCCTACCCGTCCTACCCGTCCTACCCGTCCTACCCGTCCTACCCGTCCTACCCGTCCTACCCGTCCTATGTATCAATGTGCATCGGAAGTTGAATAGCGTCGGCAATTATCTGTCGCAACCTCAAAAACATCGTCCGTGCATATGAATAGCAGTACAATACGGCGGCCCTGATATCTTAGATTCAATTCCCCATCCAGACCGCTCACACTACTTGCTGAAGCGTGCGGATGACATAACAAAAAGTTCATATTCCATCAGGAATATGTATACCACCTGGCATCTAGTATCGCTTCAGACAGCTCAAGGAGTTAAGCGAGATGATGAAAAATACAATTTTCCCGTACTACTTCATTGGTGCAATGATGAAGAAAGCCTGATATCATACCAGTTTGCCCTGAACATATCTAGGCAGAGGTTGTTCTTTCCATTTGGCACCTTGTCAGGGTTTCCACAAATTCGCCTTCAAATTTTATGCTCTGCGGATGCACGATACTTTTATAGGACTCCTTGTGTCCTCATGTACAAACCGCTCTTTCAAACTTGAACCGCCGAAATCTTGGTGCTTTAGGTTTAAAAAGCTCAGCATAGTACAGCAGAAAAAAACTCTCTGATCGCGATATACAGAGTATTAGCACAAATATATCTACTTGTCCTTTGCTTTATACCGCGACTGCTGACACCAACTTCTCTTTGCAATGTACTTGATCATTTCTGCTGTCGTTCCTCTTCGTCCCTGTCAAAGGCTATACACGCTAGATCATATGTCGTGGCTGTTGATGCCAGGACTCACTGGAATATACTGTTCACCACTTAGCCAGTGTCTCGGGGATCCGACTATCAACGGGCACCTCAGAGAAACACACTGCAAACCAGCGATATGCCTTTTCAGTTACAGACTCACATTAAGCAAGCAGCAATGCCATAGCTTGTTAGCTGCCTGTAAGATTATCGGCCAAAAGCTGTTCGATATACGGTGACCGCTAGATAATTAACGGGTGTGATTGGAGCGTAGAAGCTCAGCTACGCTACTCACTAGCAGACCGAGGCGAAATTGTTCGCATGCAAGACTCTTAAATGATTAAGAGTCATAAATAGCTTGTTTAGGGCGGACATCAGTGGCCGACAACCTAACAGGCAAGGGAAGCCGTACCTGGCATATGGTGCTCAACATGTTTGAGCAGACGCTCAATTGGCTCAGGAAACCTATATCTCAGACTTCCAGCATGCTTTAGCATCGTTCTATCGATGACGGACCGATTAGAGGCTCTTAACGATATTCATATCAGTCCAATACTTATATAGATGCTCCGGTCCACTAAGGTTATCGACGTCCTATGATCATCACATCAAAGTTCGAACTCCTTAGCTGATCGTGACAGAATATATGCAGTAACTCTAGTACATACAATTGGACTAAAGAGCTTTCATACCGCGGGAAAAACCTCTGTACTGCTTTACTGCTACTGGTCAGCACTAGGTGTAAGCATATATATTATTACAAAGCATCACTTTTTAGAAATGTAAAGTATAAGCGAGGCATATATATCCACAGTGTTAACTTCAGCATATCGCTAATTGTCCTTAAGGACGGCACATGCACTTGGGATCAAAGATAATATAACTATCTGTGATAGATTCACACTTCATTCAGAAGCCAAATTTCTCTACAACTTATCTGCATCTAAAGAAAACAAGGCCACATTACGAACCGTACACTTATACTTATCGTGGTGCATTTAAAACTCCGAACTATGCCTCAACACATTGATCTAAGAGACCTCTGCTGAGATATTCTAGCGCCCATGCATTCAATAGTCTCAAATTTCTGCTGCTCTGAAAGTCAGCACGATCTAATCCTGAATTTTCCCGCTGTAATTCAATCAGCTTTTCGAAACATTTGAAAAAAATATTTATTCAAAGAGCCAGTTTGGAGCAGACTAACAGTTGACGATGCCAGTCGCCGACGCGCGTGCGACGCGAGCTTACCGGGAGCGCGTGCCCACTTCAGCTCGAGCTCGAGCTACGACAATCTCTACCAACATCAAAGAGGCGTATAGTTCGAGCGCTGCCCGACTTTCGACCACAGCATTTGTCAACTAGCTAGGGGCCCAACTATTAGAAGTAAGATCGACTCATCAGGTTGGGGTAGTGGTTCGAAATTTTAAACTTCGGCGATTGCTCAGCAACACAAAAGAATTTGCGGTCGGGTTGGAGTGGCTCGCGAGTCCTTTGAGTTCTCAGCAGGTTCTACGGGATCTCTCTGCTACAACCAGGCGTCATAATGGAAGGCAATGGGCTATCTCAAATTATAGAGGCATTGAATATAGTACATCAGCCCTCTTCAAGCAATGCGCAGCGGCTAGAGGCACAGAAGGTAAGAACTTTAAAAAACTTGGAATTCTAACAAATCCACCAGTTCTTGGAATCGCTAAAAGAAAATGTCGAGGCTCCTGTATGGGGATGGCAAATGGCTAGTTCAGAGAATAAAAATGCCGATATTGTTCGTCATTTCGGTTTAACACTTCTTCAGCATGCAATCACTTACAACTTCGCAAAATACGACGACCAACGGCGCAGTGCGATTCGATTATGGGTGACGGAGTTGGCGTATCAAATCAATTCAAACGATCCTCATTATATCAAAGAAAAGGTGTCGTATCTCTGGGTAGCGATTGCGAAGCGTATATGGGGATTAACCGATGAAGACGGTGAGTACGCGGGCTCGGATGGATGGCCAGAGATGGATAAAGCACTCCTCGAACTATGGAATAATAATGCATCAACACGAGAATTCACGCTAAGCGTTTTCAGAACGCTCTTCGAAGATATTTATCTACTTGAGGATCAGGTTGCTGCAAAGCGGGCCACAGCTTTGAGTGCTCAATGTATTGAAATCGTAACAAGCGAAGATGACCTGCGGTCGGCCTACGACGAGCGCCTGGATGCTTTGAAGAAACTGAAGTCTGGGAAGGAAGGCTGGCTAAAATTATGGGTTGATGCGTTACAAAATCCCGAATCAGAAATATTTGGTATTAAGCTGCTAGAAACTGTGAAGGCATGCCTCTACTGGGTGTTTCCTCAAGCTATTCGAAGCACCAACATTCTCGGCTTGCTGAGCATGTTCCTCGAATCTGAGAGCATAAAAATACGTATTTTAGCGACAGACTGCTTGCATGTTCTTTTCACTCGCAATTTTGGCAACGAGGACTTCGATGCCATTGTTGGCTCGGTGTTTGACCGGCAAGGCATCACAGCATTGGAGAGGGCGTACAACTCTATAGACATCGATATCGATGATTTCGACGAACAGAAATACGTGCTGCTAAAAAAGCTGGCGGAGATGATTGTGGGCTTGGGGGAGCATTTGAACGCCAAATCACGACTATCAAAAGACGCATACATCGAAGGCTACCTGCGACTCGTACTTCAGACCACCACTCATGATTCGTTAGTTATCTCCGGATTCTCCCTACAATTCTGGTGCTCCGTGTTGCGGGTGGAATCAATGACCGGCAAGGAAGTTGTGGAGAATATGCTGCCCTTCTTGCTTGAAGTGGCGGCCAAACGCTGTCTAAGATACGAAGATGTTGGTGAGGGCCATATTTCAAGAAGATTTTTGGATATCGATTTTGATTCCTCGCCAGAAATTCAAGCATTTCTCGGCAACTATCGACGGTTTGTTGAAGACATTGTCCGGCTCGTAGTTTGCAGAATGCCCCTTCCTTGCCTTGTCTGGCTGAGAGATGGAATGCGCCAATATTTTATGAGCAGTGAAGGTCAACAAGCTTTCGGCAGTAGTAAACTGAACTACGAGGGTAACTCAACATATTACTTGGCATACTCGCAATTTATGCTCCTTGATGCCTCCCTTAAAGGTGTTTCGCGGTGGAAAATCTGGTATAATGGACCAGACAAGGACAATGTTGCACGAGATATAATGAATGTCGTCGAGCAGTGGTGTGAAGAAGTGGTAGGACTGAACGTGAGTGATCCTATGTTGCTCCGTAAACTTGTGCAGAGCATCGTACAATTTGCGCCAGTGCTCAAAGGAACGAACTCGAAACAGCATATGTTCTCGGTTCTTGAAAAGGTTATGACTGCATGTACTACTTCCTATCCTGAAGTTGGGACAGACGATGACCGTGAACTCGTAAGGGAACTCCGTGCAAGTTGCGGGACTGAACTAAATCGTCTCGCTTATATGATTCCTTTTAACCTGATGGATATCTACGACGACCTTGAGCGAGTGATCGGAAACTTGTTGACTAATCATGAGCTTAACGAGCACGAGGTCGTTTCCTTTAAGTCTTTCTTGCTTGTAATATCACAGCGGTCCCGAATGCCGTCAAGAGCTCAAAAGTTTGCCACAATCGTTGATCCTGTTCTACAGTCTTGGAGCGATCCAGAAACCATGAAAGGCCTTTTAGATTTGGAATGGTTTATGGCACGAGTTGGAATAGTTAAGATTGCAGAATATTTTCGATCTAGAGGTGTTACGGCAGATACTGATCTGCTGCAGACCAAAGTGGATAACGCTGGTAGGGCTCTCAAAGCCGAACTGAAAGCAAGCTGGTCTGCATTGTTCCCAGTTCGGCCAACTAGAATCTTTATCCAGTATACGATCGAGAAAGTAGATCGGAGTTCGGAAGATTTTGCAGACTTGCTAGAGCTTTGGAAACCTCGTGTTCACCCTATTCTTCCACACATATTACAACTGACTGCCCAAATTGAGGCATACCATAACCCAGTCAATTGGAAAAATTTGCCACCAGAAGTGCAGAGTTTTGTTCGCTACTCGACACAAGAGCGGTTTTGGCAAGTTGGAGTCTCCACCCAAACCCGTGATGAGTTCGTGGAGGACAACATGATGGCCATGAACACCCTGCGAGATTTTGCAGATTCCGTTGGTCATATAATACGATACACAAGGGAATACTGCTTTCTAGCGCTTGGATCTATCACTCAATTAGGAAGCACACTATACGAGGTGCCCAACATGGCAATGACATTGTGGAACGCGCTCGCTGGAGACTCTGCCGGTATCAGCTCTCATGCCTGGAGGCATATGATATCGTTGGTGCTAAGAAGTGTCATAAAGCACTGCCCTGAAGAACATATTGAGAGCTTTTTGGGAGAATTTGTCCCGTCGATGCTTATTGAAATTGACCGGGTTCTTGTTGAGAAATGGACCAAGGTGATGACCGAAGGCCTTCAACTTGTTGGCGGAGAGGAGAATGAATCTCTGTCAGAAGAAATGATGGATGAGCACCTGCTTCGGCAACTTACTGCTATCGTCGATAGGTTACTCATAGACCTGGTCGGACAGCATGGAGCTAGGTCAGAAAGACGGGGCCATGACCGACTGCTACTCGATTTAGTAGTAGGCAAAAAGGAAATTTTGGGACCGCTTTTGAACCTTTGCAGCCATATAATTGCTTTTAAGGATGTGAGGTGCTCTTTCAATTGTGCGCTAGTACTGAGAAACTTGATTCCGCACATGCTTCTTAAAGACCCCGATGTTGACGCATTCCTCTGTAACGGTATCATGAAGCAGGCCCTGGAGTTGATCCGTGAACCGTATTTTCAGGAGGTTCACAATGAATTTGGGTATATTGTCGCTCTAATCTACACCAGTTTGAGAAGTCAATATTCGCAGCCTTTGGATGTTTTGAGAGAATATCTCACAGGAACCAATTGTACCGATGAGGATCTATCTGAGTTTGAAATTCGGCTTGTCAATACAAAATCGGCACGCCAGCAGCGAGGAGTTTTGCTGGACTTTCTTGCACGTATGCAAGCCTTAAACCAGGAAAGCCAGGATGAGTATCGTGAGAGAGCGCGAGTTCGTGCAGAAAAGAAAATCTCGAAGAGTAATTGGATGAGCAAAAAATCTAATGGAGGTGGAAATCTGATGGAAGAGGATGGCTTGGAGCAAAGCGCCATCGCTAATTTATTCGGAGAGTAATGCTTATATATATCTATACATATATATGCGTGCGTGTGTCTGTAAATGCGCTATTTTAACTGTACATTAAATTTCAAAATCTCTAGAGTGAGTGCACATCTGCGTGCACGTGTAACTTTGTGGGAACAGTTTGTTCTTGAATATAAGAGTCTGTATTGGCTGGTCGCTCTTCGCTTGCCGGAAATCTTTGCTTCTAAGATAGCTTCATGTGATTGAAAGAAAGTACATCTAACAATCCGTGTGGAGATGCCTGGCTTCCACGTTTGTAGACTTCACTAAACTGAACGTATACGCAATCAGACGTATTGTGTAGGGTACTATTCGCAATCAAGCCAATAATGATGTATAAGAGTTCAGACATTGGAGAGAAATTAGAGGTAAGTACACTAATGGACACAATATGCTACACATTATCGAAGCGCACATGGCCGACGACTCTGCTTCTCTCGTCTGTTATCCCTACCACGGACCTCTAAGATGACTCGTTGCTTGCTATTTCTCTTAAATGGACGGTTATCATAAACACTTGTGGAAATGTCGGACAAGAATGGTATAGTATGAATTGCCTGCGGTAGGAAACTGAAGCTGGTATACTTAAAGCAATGGACCGCGAATATTGTGGCTCTCCTTCAAATGATACAGTAGCTAAGTGCTTCAATCGTTGCGATTATACGAGCCACATGTTCGAGCTCTTACGTTACGCTTTAGGCGCTCTTTCGTTCTACTGGTTCGGAGGGCAACTATAGTTCCTTAACTAGTTGAGCCTATTGCAATAAGCAAAGTCACATCCATTGCTGAAATATCGATAGATATTAATCTGGGAACGCGAAACCTAAGTAATTGATACAGTAGCCATGTGATACCGTTTGAAGCATATCGCAATCACATTATGGTTGAGTGTTTATAGAGTGCTGATTACCAAACTGAGAAGTGTTTTAAGCACAAGATGGATTCGTATCCATGCAGGACTATCATATGTCTCTTTGACTTGATTGAATACACAATCGAAAAACAAGTTGATGAGTTCTTCACAAACTCGCTAAGCTGTATTCCTTGAGTCTATCATCCATAATCCCCACAGCTGAGAATTATTCACCCTGTATTATGTTAAACCTGAGCTTCATTTTGGTCCATAAGTAATCAAGTCAGGAGTGTATCTGTACATTATCCAAATCAATATCTCAATGCATCTCACGTGGCTACTGCTAGATTCGGACGCGGACAACATAAGCATCAACCCATTCTACAGTTTGGTATATGTTATATGAGAGCCAAACAGGCATATTTTATAACGGTACCACCTATATGTTTACCCTGACCTCAAGAGTGTGCGTTAAAGATGCTGTCAGATCATCTTTGATCATGTGGCAACAATCGGTTAAGTTCATATTCCTCGAGATTTGACCAACATAGATCACTGAAGACAAGCATCACCATAGACATTGGCGGCATTTTTAAAAAACAGATAGTGCCGTATATTAAACGTGAAAATGCTCAACAGGCAGCGAACTTAAACCACTCGGCAGCCTGAATGAGCATGATGAACATGCCAGTTCCAGATCGTCAAGCTCTAATTACCGTAACTAAATCATTCAAGTCATCTAATGGAATGCCATTACAGTTGGGGTCTAAATATGTATAAACAAACCATCTACCATACGTCCTCTTGATATGTATTCTGCGTCTTCATGTTCTTGACAATACTCTCGGCACGCTCAATTGGAATGCTTCGCTGCTCCGAAATGATCTTGGCCAGCGTGTTTTGGACGTCTCTAGCCATTCGCTGAGCATCACCACAGACATAGAAAAATGCACCTTGCTTGAGAAGATCATTGATTTCCTTAGCCTGCTCTAACATCTTATGCTGCACATATACTTTCTCAGGGCCATCTCGACTGAAGGCACTGTGGACGCGAAGAAAGTTGCTCTGGTCGTATCCGTCTTCACTACCACCTTCACCAGTATGACTCACCCACTCATCGGCATAAAGATTATCTTCGTTAGATCTTCTGCAACCGAAAAATAGAACTGAACGGCCCACTGGCGCGCCATTGGCTGCTTGCTTGGCTCGCTCATGGATGAATCCACGGAAAGGCGCAATACCAGTGCCAGGGCCTACCATGATAACAGGCTTTTTGGGATTTGATGGAAGCTTGAAATTAGAGTGCCGCACATGAATCGGCACCCTGGTGACATTACCCGTCTTATAAGCATCCCTTGGGCCTTCGAGCTTATATCGATAATCCCTAGACTCTCCTGACGCTTCTCGCTTAAGGTCGAGAATATAGTTCGTCGCTACACCTTTGAGAACATGATCAGCATTCAAAGGTTTTTCAGATTCAACGACGGCTGTAATCGAAATGATACTCTTGTTAACAAACGACGAAGAAGAGATCGAATAGTATCGTGGGATAAGGTGGTTGACCGTCTCAATGACAAATGCAAACGGTACGTTCCACGCAGCACCATTTGAAAGCTGGGCAAGAAGTCGGGCAATGTTCAGACATTTAGTTGTGACCTCGGCCGCAAACAAATTCTTGTCAGTACCAACAAGCAATGACTTTTTCTTAACTTCTTCGGAGGGAGCAAAGGGAGCGATCGAAGAGACAAATTGACGAGAAACATGCCCATTGATCTCAAGATAATATCTCACAACAGTATCATAAGTTGTAGGAACCGGAAAGGGGACTTTAGCAGTGGGATCCAGGGTCTTGACGTTAATGATCTGATCACGCTTTTCGTAAAGACCAAAAATCTTCAAGAATCTTTCAACCTCCTCTTCAGAATTCTGAGTCCAGAGAGCCAGGTGATCTCCCGTTGTATACTTGAGACCATTATCACCGATATCAAACTCTGCATGAATGCAGTTTCGCTCGGAAGAGTTGAAAAGTTCCCGAGTAGTCACAACTGGTGCCAAGAATGGGTTAGTGGCATTGAATGGGCCCTCATTTTTGCCCTCGAAATGCTTCTTGTTTTTCTCGCCCAGGTATACTGAAGCAGCTTCAGCAGCTTCAGCAGTTTCAGTGTCAATCTCCGTTACCTCCAAACTTGGCTCGAATACTGCCTCACGTTCACTGAGGCCCTTTTCTTCTGACCACTGGTTAAAGACCTCGTCTTTCCAGGCAAGATAGTCCTCTTCCATCGTGCCCTTTCCATCATCGCCTTCACCATAAGGACCGATTCTGTGAGCACCCAATTTGTTCAAAGTTTTGTCAAGCTCCCTACCAATGAAGTTATAGTGCTCATAAGTGTTGTTTCCGAGACCAAATATAACGTAGCTCAAGTTTTGAAGGGGCTGAGAGTCTGCATCTCCATTCTCGGAGAAACTAACACTTTCATCAGTGATGAATTCCCAAAATGACACGGCATTATCAGTGGGTTCACCTTCACCATACGTGGCCATAACGAAGGCCACTACTTTGTCGTCGCCCAGAGCATCCAGATTTTCAAAGTCGTAATCCTCAACATCGGCGATCATAGTCTTCAAACCGTATCGCTGCGAAGCCTCTTTAGCGAGACGTGAGGCGTAGTCTTCAGCAGTGCCCGTTTGCGATCCGTAAAACACAATGACCTCCTTGTTGTTTTTGGCGAGTTTCTGAATTATATCACGAGCACCGGCTTCAATTGGCTTGTTACCGCCGAGTCCCGCTGCATACTTGTCGAGTGTATCAGATTTCCCCCAGAGACTACCTTTGGTGAAATAGGCAGTCGTGGCCACTAACAGAACCAGCACTACCGCCAGATCCAATATGTCGATAGCCATTTTCAACCACAGTTATTGTAAATGAATGAGTAGAGCGTTATTCAAATTATCTTAGGCACGTATATAGGCAGCTCAGAGACGGAAATCACAGATCATACACACAAGCCCCTCCCCTGAAATGCAGTAACGCGAAAGAATTATTGAGCCAACAATTCCGATTGTGAAGAGAACGAGAAAGAGAGAAGTAGAAGTTAAAAAAAGGGATGCTTGGGGATATCGCAGCAGAAGGCGCTTGTTATATTAGCTTGTGGCCGCTGGAAACGCAGTGAAAGAGCCGTGTGAATGGCAAGAAATATGTGCCCATTTTGTGTTTTTAAGCTCCAAAGTGGACTCATCGTTCTGCGGGCGCTTTGATGCGCGAAGCGATCTAAACGATCCGCGGCAGGCGATATAGGCTGATGTTTAGTCAGCTTCTTAGTCAGCACAGCCGCACCCCTGCTCCTCCCCAATAGGCTCTCGAGCTTCGATGAAAGGGAGGATAACAGTAGTACGATTTTCGAACTATATGCCAGAAACTCTAAAGTCTTGTGAATACGGGCTTCTTTATAGAAAAGCTTTTGCCTCCATATCAAATCATGATAAAATAAATAGTAGTCTTCTTCCCCTCCTTTGCTCGGAGTAGCAGCGCGGAACGGTCTATCTACATTTTCTAGTCCGATGCATGTGCTTCTGAGGCACCAAGTTGCGGCTCTTCTCCGTCAAGCTCCTCACCGAATATTCTGTTGAACTGCTCGCGCACCATCAGACTCTGCTGTTGCTGTTGCCCGTCGTCATTGGTATCGTTCGGTCCCCTAGTATCTCGCAGAAGTCGTTTATAGCACGCATCCATGGAGCCGGCCGTAAACTCAACTTTGGCCCGTGGTAACAGGTACACTTTGGATACCGATTGCTCACTATTGATTTGCTCCTGTGCCTGATCCAGATATCTATCCTTTCTCATTCTCGATATCACCGCTTCGAATGTATCTACCATGTCAAAGCCGAGCTGTTTGAAAATGTTCTCGAGCTGTATCTTAGGAAGCACACCGTCTCTGAGTGCGACCAGCATTACTAGTATCTGAGTTATGGCATCATAAGTGCGCTCTAATTTCGAATTTGTCCCACCTATCGTTAGTCGATACTGTAACGGAAGAACATTACGCAAGATAAATGCATCATTGTTAGAATCGTCCTCTTCCTCCGGCAGCTGGCCATCGACTAATTCCTTCCTCTTTACGGGTTCTTTCTTTTTAGTTTTCGAAGGTGCATGCATTATGAGCTCCTTCGGAATTTCACGCGCAGGTAGAGGGTGGAGCTCCATACCGAACGTTGCTCTTAGTCGTGCTTGTGCGCGTCGAAATACTTCTCGGTATAATGCTGTGGAGACGTTTGAATGATATGGCTTGACTGCTACCTTTTTGAAATCAACCTTTTTGATAGACTTTCGCGTGTGCTCCATGCTGAGTGAATACAATATTGCGGTGTTCACCATCCGGTCCAAGTTCTCATCGGACACGCTAAATTGCTTATGAGCAGCCTGCTGGACGTCGCTTGCGTCTCCTTCTTCGCCTGAATCTCCATATTCTTCCATGTCTTGCCGTACATCGTCCTCATCTTCTTCAGGTACTACTATCGTGGAAGATTTTCTCTTCTTCCTTGGTGGCGCCATTACAGCTGTCCTGTCTACTTCGTCTTTCACGCGTAGAGCAAATTGATGGATTATAGTTACGCGCGCTCGCGTACGCGTCCTGGTGCTCACGCTCAGCCGCACTTCAAATATTCTAATATCGATAGACAGATGGTAGTCAGAGAACTTTTATGCGAGGTAGTATATCTTTTTGTAGCACTAGGCGACTAAAAGTGGCACCTTTCTATACGAATTGATTACGACAGATTCTGCAAAACTTTATTGAAGCAAAGTCGATTGCTGGCTATTAAACCTGGCTTACGTGTGCCGGCTGCATTGATCTCCTCAGAAGTAGCATTCGTTGGCAACGTTAGCAGGAACCTGTGCTCGACTTGCGTATATATTTCGCTGTTTGGCGCAAAGGACGACACTTGAAGGATGTCTTTGGTCTCATTAAAAAGGTAAATTGAAATACGTACCTTAGTTCTTGGCCATCGCCACCTCCACAGGAAGTCGGAATGATATGCAAAACATGGTCTTAGTAGGAGCTACTTTACGCACCTTGTGGAAAGAGAGTTCGCTCTTGTCGATCTCAAAGTCGAGATACTTGCTCACTGTACCTCGCAGATCTTCGTGACATTCCTCCTCTGTCGGTTCAGCGGTAGTGGGGTCCCATTTGTAAAAACAATGGACATGAATAAACGGCATATTAGAGCTCGACAACGTGCTACATCCAAACGCCTCGCTTCTCAGTAATTCGTCGCTGTAAAGACCTCTGAATGCATCTAAGAATTCTAGTGCACTGTCCGGAAGGTTCATCACGTAATGCGACGGATACCTAGGTATGGGTACTTTTTCTGAGGATTGCGGCTTGGACCTTGAGGGCCTTCGTGGTGGAATTTCGATTACTTTCTTGTCTTGTGCCAATGTGAGAATCCTGGCAACTGATTCTCGGATGAACCTCCTTCCATCTTCATTCGATGGGAATACAGTTGGAGCGACCTTATTTAACTTGATATTATCAACCATCGCTTCATAGCTATCCGGATTGAGATCATTTGCAAATACAATAACCCCCTTTTTCCCAGCTGGTATGGCAAAAGGCCCAACTCCAGCCATAACATCACATACTACACTTCCTTTCGCAAATTGTTTCACAAGTCTGTCATGCTCGGTATGTAGCCTTGAATTCCAGTAAACTTTGGAGAAATCGAATCTGAACTTACAACCTGACTCAGACTGTTCGACCATGAAGTTTTCTTCGCCAGCCACTACTTCCATCTCAAAATTTCTGTAAACGGTATGGATGGAATCTAGTTTATTGACCACGGTTTTGATTGCAGGATTTTTGTCGAGAATAACTTGTCCGATGAGCTTCTTGTATGGCAAGAACTCCTCGCGGATGTTCATGTGCGCAATATGACCCACATTTGTGAAACCAGATGGCACTTCTTCTAGCAAATCTTCAGGGAGAACTGCTGCTAGAATTTCATCGCTGCGCCAATAGCTATAGTCGAGCGTAAGAGTGTGTTTGTGGTAAGTCGCCTCGGCCATTTCGAGCTGTCGCAGGGTATGTGGTTCTACCTGAGAAGTCACGAGACCAGGGTCTGTTACCTGGTGCTTCAGTAATATAGCCTTCGAGCTGTCAATATCAACTATTCTAGGAATACCCTGTAACTGCAGCAGATCATCTCGAGAGTCTTTTGTGAGTTTCGTCAGGTACGCAGGATTTTTGAGCCGTGCCGCCACTAAGGGTATCTCACGCTTGAAAAAATCGCGATCCAAGGTTAGCATCGAGCGATTCACAGGCGGTAGAAATTCTCTTTTGGGTTCTGTTACTCTTGACATTGTGCTGAGCATCCGCTTGTACATATAATAGTTAACAAATGTTCGTCAAAATGAATCCCATCACTGTCTGAAACTTTTTTGTCGAGCCAAAATTTCCAGCTCCAAAACAACATGCCAGTGATATCTATTACAACACCTTCACGCCAAGTGAAAGTAGAAGAAGAAGTATTAAAAGATATTGAATTTGAAGATGCGGATAGCGACTCAGATGTTTCTATGGGTGAACTCGATGGCGATGGACAGAGCATGTCTGCCGATGCATTAGTAACACCTGGCGAGCTCGTCACTCAAGATGCGATCTGGATGAGGGGTCATGGAACATACTCAATAGAAGACAAGACATACTCATCAGTTGCTGGCACTATATCGAAAGTTAATAAGCTTCTGAGTGTCAAGGCTATTCGTGGGCGTTACGTTCCAGTTGTAGGAGATCATGTCGTTGGAAGGATCACAGAGGTGGGTAACAAGCGATGGAAGGTCGACATTGGTGCCAGTCAAGATGCAGTCCTGTTGCTAGGATCAGTTAATCTTCCGGGTGGTGTTTTGCGACGTAAAAGCGAGAGCGACGAGCTGCAAATGCGGCAATTTTTGAAGGAGGGCGATCTATTGAACGCGGAAGTTCAAGGGTTGTATGCTGACGGGGGTGCTTCATTACATACGCGATCACTACGTTATGGCAAACTACGGAATGGGTTTTTTGTTTCGGTACCGTCGTCGCTGGTTATTCGCTTAAGAACACACCAGTATCGCCTGCCGGGCAATGTCGATCTTATTCTTGGAATCAATGGGTATATTTGGCTCAATAAAAGTGTGAAAGCTCAAGCTGCTAATGTATCGATTACGAGGCTTGAAGAAGAAGCAGGTCTTGAAATTTACAGCGACATTAATGAAGAGATTCCGATTAACGTTAGAGAGAATATTGCGCGGTACGTCAATTGTATCAAAGCTCTCGCTTTCAATGAAGTGGGGTTAAGTGAGGCACGACTCATAGCTACCTACGAGGCCAGCTTAGCATACGCTAATGCAGGCGATCTGGTTGAGAACGAGGTCAAAGTTAGTCTAGCAAATGAGGCAATTGGCCAAGAGGGATCTTAACATTCTAATTTATTTTCTTCTGCTGACTTCAGCTTCAAAACATAGTAGTAGGTCGTACCGAAGTGGTATCGATCTTGCTCGACAATTTCAAAGCCACTTGTCTCAATAATTCGATGGATATCCAAATTCCATCTGCATCCCCATTCCTTTGCCCGTGCTTCTGCCTTCTTGTCCATTCGCTCGTTAAGAGAGTCTTTGTCAGAGCGGCCGTGCTCCAACAAAACCACCCGTCCATTCGGTCTCAGCAAAGATTTGAAGCTTTTGAGAACAGCATCCGGATCTTGCTGTGAACAAAGACCGAAAGTCTCGTAGATTGTGTCGAACTTCTGGCCCGAGCTAGCCACTAGCTTCTCTAAATCTTCTGCACGGCCTTTAACGTACTGCACATTAGTGTAATCTTTGAACTTTTTTTCGAATTTTTGCCTTGTTATTTCAAGCATAGCCAGCGAGCTATCAAGAAATGTTATCGACTTCACACTGTCGGGGCGAAAGTAGGGCAAATTTCTGCCCGTACCGCAGGCAACCTCGAGCACATCTCCTTCCACATTTTTCATTACCTTTCTTCGTTTGAGCCATATATAACTTAACAACTCTTCCCACCAGATTTTGCTATCGTAATCAGCGGCCAATGAATCGTACACTTCGGTAGTGTCTCGTGGAGAAGGGATGCCGGAATGCTCCTCACCATCGTCCATTAGTGGTTGGTACGGCGACGGATCTCCAGTCGCCTTGTGCTTGGTGTCTCTAAGATATTGAATGCCAGCGACTGCGGTGATTATATACAATGCTATCAGTCCTGCAGCGACCTTCTTCTTGTGCTTGGAGTTTTGATTCCAATAATCGAAGCTCTCTTTCAGGCGATTGACCTTCGAGAGATCTGGTCCGCGCCGTGGTGGAGGGTCACTGGCCGGCGGCCGAGTACTCAAGTATCGTATGCGTTGAGCACATATTGTGTAAGGTCTTTGCAATGCTAGGAGATTGCGTCTTAGAAGCATTTTCTTGATCAAGACCAAGCTTCGTCTCGGACCAGATCCCTGAAATTTTCAGTCATGCGCGGCTTGGGAGATCGACACATCGCCTTCTGCTTGTAAGCGTGTCTAGATTTTCCTCCTTCTTACATTACACTTTGGCACCCCCAGCTAAGAAAAAATAAATGTCGGGACCACTCTCTGAAGTACGAATTTTCGTGCGTCCTCTTCCTATTGATGGTATGTTGTGGTTCACGGTGGCTATTATAGAACTAACATTCAGTGCGGCGGTCTGAGGTAGAAGACCTTTTTGGCAAGTATGGCAAGCTGAACGACGTTAAGATTTTGCGTGGTTACGGCTTCGTCGAGTTCAGCGCAAACGGCGATGCACAGGGCGCAGTTGACGAGCTTAATAATTCTGATTTTCATGGACAGTCATTGCAAGTGGAATTCGCCAAGGAAAAGTCCGAACGACCGCGTGACCGAGATGACCGAAATAATCGATACCGAGATCGAGAGCCACGACGAAATGACCGAAATGATCGAAATGACCGGTTCGGGTCACAGCGAAATGAACGGTCTGGTGGTGGGTATCGTGTGATTGTCACAGGTATTCCAGAGGATACACCTTGGCAGGAGCTTAAGGACTTTGCAAGATCTGCAGATGTGCAGGTACACTATGCAAACTGTCGTAAGGGTGATGGCACTGGTATTGTCGAGTTTAACAGTCGAGATGATATGGAGCGTGCTATCTCTTCTTTGGACAGCAAGGATTTCCGAGGCCAGTCGGTCAATGTCAAGGAAGATCCACGTCCTCCACCTCCATCCTCTGGTCGTCCACCTTACGGCGGTCGACGAGACGACTTCCGTCGAGGCGGTGGTGGTGGCAGACGAGGCGGTTACAACGACCGACGACGTTCTCGCTCAAGATCTGGTGACCGAAGAGGGGGCTATGATGATAGACGCCGAGATTATAATGACGACCGTGAAAAGAACGGTCGATCATACTCGCGTTCCCGTTCTCGATCGCCAGTCAACTCACGACGAAGCCCATCACCGCCCCGTGGCAATTCTCCAGGCGCGAGTGCTCCTCCAGCCGCTGATGACGGTACTTGGTAAGCTCACGTGTTTTTTTTAGGTATCCAAAGTGCTCCGCCGGTTCTGGCTTTCTACTATCTTATATCTTTTGTTTTTGTTTTTGTTTGATTTGATTCTATGTTTTCGTTTTATCCGAAGCGATGAAGAACTCCTTGGTTGCTGTTTTCTCTTTGAACAGAAACACATCGAAGCTATTGCCACACAGCCATATATTTTGTGCAATTTTTTTTCTTCTCGCATTTGTTCGTCGGTTTGTTCTATTGTTTTACCTGTTCCTTTTACATTATGGGACACTTGACTTCCCCTCACGACCATTATGCTGCATGTGATGTCGACGACAGCGGCTCTCCTTCCAAGGCTTGTTCTTGTAGGCGAAGCATGCGCCTATTTATTCTTCTGAGTTGGCGTTGTCGACCAGAATAGATCACATATAGAATGTGTACGACTGTTACAATATTGAGAAACAACGAGAATTGGAACGCCTTACCGTAGCAGCCCCTACCCTTGTAACATATCATGCCGTCGCTTCCATCTCCCTTGGAAACAGAATTGTAGTCAAAGACTCGACCAAAAACATATGAATAAAGGTATGACGAGATGACTTGAGAAATTGTGACTAGACCCCAATTCTGCGAAAAGTGGCGCATACCAAACGCTTCGGAGATGATTGTGGGATAAACACCAAACGTCATACCATAACCAAACCCAATGAGGAATGATACCGACCATATCTGATGTTCGATGCGTATATTCAGTGCTGAAATGTTCCCCACAATCATAAAGAAGACCGCCAATAGCACCATCCACAAGCGCTGATACCCGTATTTTTTGATGACAAAATCTGACAGAAAGCCACTGAACAGTCTTCCTGAAAAATTGGAGATGGAGATGATTGCAACTTGAAGTGCTTGAATGCTCTGCATCTGTGAAGGATCCGGGCCCTCCGAGCTGCCAAAATGCATCAAAGCTCGCACAACATACCCAACACAGTAAATATACATTTGACCCGATCCACTCATAAGACCGAGGACGATGAAGTGCTGCCAGTATCTCAGTCGTTTCAACAATGCAAATCCTCCTACTTCCTCTTCAGTATCCTCAGCCGTCTGGGGATCACTAGCAACATCTGTGGCTACTAGCTTATGTGCGTACTCTGCAAGTATTGATGAAGATTCGCTATTTTCTGTATCTTCGTCTTCGCTTTCCTCGCTCAATTGCTGAATTGGAGGCGAGTTTACTAGTGGCTGGCGCTCTCGAGAGGCATCCAGAGTCTCAGCTGAAGTAGCCAGTCCATTTTCTGAATCTACTTCTGTATGCTTTGGTCTCAAAACCTTAATGAACGGGGTATTCAAAAAAGATAGGCCAGCTGTTAGGAGCGCCAAAAGTTGTAAAAATTTAGCAGTGTTACCAGGAAATGCCAATCCTGCCAATGTTGAGAACAAGAATGCCGACAACCCAAACGCCGACATTGGAATGCTGACCGCCATACCTCTATGCTGAGGAAAATTGAGAGCGACTGTCTTGATGCAAGCACTGTATGTCAAGGTACTTCCGAAGCCTGCGAGTCCGATTGCAAGACACAGTAAGAGCACAATTCGGATGGAGTGGACATAAGCGTAGTAAAGTGTCGAGTACCCAAGCAGTAAGCCTATCGTGCCCATCACACATGGCAGAAGCATTCCATAGTGATCTACCACGTAACCAGCGACCGATGCTAGAAGCGACACGCCCAATGGACCCGTCATACCGATAAGCGACGTCTCTGTCGCTGAGAGATCGAGCCGGTCTGCGAGCTGCGTCGAGTATGCTGAATAGACATAGATTGTTCCGCAGCCTAAACTGGCAAGGAAGCTTGCCACCAGCGATAACGTTCGCTGGTAGCTGAGCGGAATTTCCCTCATGATATACTGGGTTGTGTGTGAATGTGTTTTGTGAGATGGACCAAACGTGTAGGTGATGTCGACTCGAAGATAATCACGAATGCGGAGGCCGCTCAAATGCAAATGTGGCCCCCACGAAAAGTCGCTTATCACAGCTTGCATGGTCAGCAAATATAATTGAAAGCTATCGATTCAATCATTCATTTCGCTACTCAATGAATACATATTGGTATGAGCTGTATTTGTATTACATTTTATAAATATAAGATATAATTTTCATTATTAGGAGTCCAGGGGTCTTATCGACTCAGCAAGAGAGACGTTCAAGAAACTACTATGACCCTGCACGAAAAGCAAGACATCACCATTATGACTCCACATTAATTGCCGTATTTTTCCAATTATCACGCTACTCTATATCGCTATCGGATTCATCATCATCCAGTAGCTCTACTACCAGACTTCCATTTGGAAAGATTGTACTCTCATCTCGCACTTTCAAATTTGCGTTTGCCTCTAGCACTTTTCTTGGCATTGGACTAACAAGCTCGAACGCGTATTCGTGTTGGTAATCCTCTGGCTCGGACTCCATACCATCAAAATCGTCGTTCAATATCAAATCGTAGCATTCCACAAACGCATATAAATCTTCCAAGCTCTGAGATTCATGGAACTTGTGTACGATTCGCTCTCCTGAGCTTAGTCGTAGACTGACTCTGGCATAATTCCCGGCTTCAGTTTCCTTCGACTTGGCTTTCAGCTCAGCTGCTTTCCAATGTCGCCATTCTGACTTCAACGACTCGCGCTTCGCTCGGGCCTGCTCTTTTTTAAGCGACAAAATCTTTTCCTGTTCTTTTGCCTCTTTTTCTTTTACATCCTTGAGCTGCTTCTCTTCTGCTTCCTTCTTTACTGCTTCTTGCCGTTCACGGTCAGCTCTGAGACTTCGCTCGTACGCAGAGTCTTGCTCCTCCCTCAGCTGTCTGCTCAAGTCTCGCTCCTGCTTATCCAGTACTAACGACATAATTTTTGGTTGATGCTCGTCTATTTTATCTGTAAATGCATTGAGCACGCTGGATGCAACCAAGGCTCCCCGATACCTCGCAAGCACAGTCATAACTACCGTGTTTGTCGTCGGAGTTTTTGGTGTCGGTGCTATCAGCGCCATGAAAGGGTACTTCGAAGCTTGTAGCTTAGATCCAACATGATATGCCTCTGATTCCTTCACATCCCCGACCCACAAAAGAACATCTTCTCTTTTCAGGAATGACAGCATGCGGTTGTTCATCAGAACGTCTTTATTAAAACTATCGGTCAAATCGTTTTCGAAACTCTCTAGTACAATGACCAAGTACTTGAGCCCACTTTTCGCTCTGTCAAGGGCCTCAGTGTAACCGCACTCTAGAAATGGCACGTCATTTTCCCCATACCGCTCTTCAAACGATCGTATCAATCTAGCTGCAATAGTTCTTGGATTGTAGGATGCCAAATTGTCGGAATGAGTCGCATTTCGATTAGCTGGATAATATCCCGTGAATCGTGGAAGGAATGGGAACACTAAAGAAAGCCAGTAAATCAGTCCATTGAAAGCACGATATGCAAGGGCGAATGGCGCAAAAAGCACAGTTTGGATTATCGAAAAGCCTCCACTTCTTGGAGAATAAATAGAAGGAGTTGCATTTATACGAGGGGCAAGATCATGCTCCGGCTGTTGTGCTTGGAGCTCTTCCAATAATGATGACGTCGGCCGTGCAGATGAAAAGGAAGGTCGAGTAGTAGTGTTTGCATTAGATACCGATGGACCGCCTGCTCCGGTATCCAGTCCACCTTCGAAGTGTAGCAAAAGCGCAGTCTAGTGAGAGTTAGCATAAAGTTGCTTCCAAGGGCGGCCGTACCTCTAGATTCCAGTTTGTAGTATGCAACAACTGAATGGCCTCAGCCTCATCTTTATCCCAATTTGTCACCTCCAAAAATTGCTGCAACACCTCAGTCTCAGTGGCACTCAGATTGCTCATTGTTTGATGTGGATGTCAAGCAATGCTGAAGGTGGATGGGTCGTTGAGATGTGATGTGGCGGTAATATCGCGCGGCTGAGCTCTTGCGGCATTATCTCACTCAGTACAATTACAGACGGGAATAGACAGTGTGACAAAAGATGGTTCAATCGAGCATTGGCCTCATTTAGATATTATTGAAAAAATTGCACGCTTTCGTTATTCTATCATTTATAATAGTAATGACTAAGGAACGGGCTATCGCGCGCCTCCAAGTCTCTGGCGCCGCACAAACTACATTAGAGCCGCAGCACTGCTCCATTCAGAGCAGCTTCTCATGAATTGGAATGTGAAAGTCACTCAGCTTTAAAGTGGAGCGAGTTAAGAGGAAAATCCGCACTGAGGTTCTCGAGACCGGGTCAGCGTTGTGTGGAACGCGACAGTGAGACGCGGAAGTTGTCTCGTATCGTTTCATCACCAAAAACTCACGAACCCAATGGCACGAAGAAGGGTCGTTCGCAAGCAACCCCTGGGTGCTCGCTTAGCGACGCTGCCATTTGATCTATGGCTCTCAGTTAGTGAGGCGGTAGAGCTGATTGATTGGGACAGTCACGCTAAGCAGCTTGCTCTGCCAGCTGGACTAGGATGCGATTTCCTACTTCTGATATGCAGACTCTACGCGACTTACAGTAGATCTGAACAGAGAGAATCACTTTTTCTATCCGATGACAATATACCCGGGATTCCAAGACGGAAGCCACTCTTGACAGTAATGGTGAGTGAAAATATCCGCACCAATTGGGTACTAACGTGTTACAGTTCTCCACGCTGACCGCCTCTTTGCTTATTCTCTGTATCGCAAACACAGTTTACACCATTAAAAAATCGAAGAAATACACCCTCATGGGAAGAGATTTGGACAATGCGCCAGATACACCTTCAGCATATAAAGGCAACTACGAATCTCCAAATGTTCTTGGACAATCACCTTTGAAGAAGATTCTCAATTGGCAGGCATCCTCAGAGCCAACTTCTGACGATCAGGTCTGGGAACTGAGTATCTGGGATCCGTCAAAGTTCAGTTTATTTCTCAGTTGCTCTTTCTCGCCGCTTCATGTATTTGCCATAATGTACGGCCCTGCAAATGGGTTTACATTTCTGCTGATAGTCGCTCTCAGTGCTTCGCTCTTTGGTCTAGTGTACAAGTTTACTGTCCAGTCAAAAGATCGGGCAATTTTGCACAGTGAGGTTCTCGGGGAATATGGCAAAAAAGTGGTTCAACCAACTTTGTATACTCAGAAGCGTGATGTAGCAGTAGGTACAGACGGGTCAGTGGAGCTGTACACTGCATCGCCTGCAAAACACTACACGACACACGACCTCAAAGATAGCAGGAGACAGAGCATGCGCTTGACGCAAGCATCGCCATGGGCATCTCCTGTGCGGCCCACCTCGAGTTTGGCTTCTTCGAATCAGTCAAGCGTCCTCCGCCAGCGTGCCAGCTTTAATTCGATCAAGTTGCAACCAACAGCCACACCGATTTCAAGATCGAGACCGTGGAAACGAGATCCTTCGGAACTACATGCATCGCCATTATCTAAAAAGTGAAAGAAATGGCCAAAGAAATAATAAGGAATTAATCAATAAATCAAAAAGACCGCCGTTTGTAAATAGACTAGATGAACCGGCATCCTCCGCGCTCAAACACATACCCAATTTTAACTAAACACCATCGATACACCCCACACTACTAGATCAAGATCTCGTTCACTGGACTCTACTTGGGCTCAAACACTACAAAATCATCTAATACCGTATCAAGAAATGGAGGCGATACCCAAAAAGGAGCCTTTGCCGGGATTTAGAAACTATCAAGTAAAACTGATGGCGCCCTGGAAAATTGGCTCTCGCCGCACGGCAGAAATCGGAGAAGCATTATACCAAGGTATCTGTACGACACCTGCATTTCTTCACTGGGTTGGACCCGAGTTCCGACCGGTAACTTACGAAATTATACGACAGACTATACTAGATCCCAGGGAACGCCTACGCCGCCGTACCTATGAAGCCATGAAAACTGCTGTGGTGAGCTCGTCATTGGGTAATGTCATGCACAGTATAACACTGAAGAAAGGAAACATAGCATGGGGTTTGTTCACAAAGAATGAATATGATGAAAGCATTATGGTTGGATTTGCGCTGTGGAAAGTTCCAAAAAGTATGGAGCAGGAGACGTTAAAGAGGCTCAGAATGGACTCCATATTTTTCTCAATATACAAATTCATTGCGACAATTGGCAGGACAATACTGGATCGACTCATGTTCTGGAAGTACAAATCTCATCCATTCAGAAATAATCGTATGAAGTCGTTATTGAAAGATAAAGATGAAAAGTTTCCGCTTTTCGATACTAATTCAGCCGCACGCGGAGATGAGCTCTCTAAAATGACCTACGATCAACTAGTGTCAGAGGTTTACCGCCCCATGGACTCACTTGTCTTGCAATGGTTTAGCATAGACAAGCGATACAAGGATCAAGGCCTTGAACAATCCTTCCTCGAGTACATGTTACATCAAATCCCGAGTCACAGCATTGAGATTGTCTCTCGCGACGGAAAACATCGTGCAGTTGGTCCTCAAAAGGTTATGATAGACTTTGCTTCTGATGAGCAAATACCGTTCTATGAAAAGCTTGGATTTGAAGTGACCTTCCGTTATGAATCAGTGACGGATGAGGGTTATAGGATCGTGGCGGCAAGGATGGATATGTCCAGATAGCAACCCATACCATTCAGTGTAGGTATTATTTTGTATATGTAAATGTATACAGAAGAAGTTTATGGCTTATTTTTTCAAAAAGAATCTATATATTACAGGTCATCCCAGCCGAAAACAAGTTCTTGAGCTCGTTTATTGGCCCAACTGAGCCACCCCTGTTTGCCCTTGACTTTGTGATCTGCAGACTCCTTTACATTTGCCATAGACGGCATAAATCGAACAGATCTCTTATTGTCAAATATCGACCGGTTGTTTTGAACTTGTATTCGCTTACCTCCTGCCAAGACTGGCATAGACACTGTTCGCGGCAAGGTTTTTTGAGGTTTTGATGATTCCGACCCTTCGATTGCTGGATATAGACCTTCCGACGGCGATACCTTTCTTGGCGGGGAATCAAGATCCATCATCTCATTATCCTCACTAGTAGCAGTAGAGTTCATTATCTTGGCACTGGCAGCGCTCAGTTCACGACTGTTTGTTGAGCTAGCTGTGGTACACCCAATAAGGTATTGGTCGGCGAAGATGGAATTATTCTCTCCTAGAGCTCTCTGAGCACTGGCTATATTCTTGTAAGTGATCTTGATCCAATTAGAGCCCGACTGCACGGGAAGCGACGCAGTTCCTGTCTTTGAGGGACTGGAAGAGCCACCTCCGGACACATTCTCCAATATTTCGCCAAATCTTGAGAAATGCTTGATAACTGAAGATGCCAAACTTGGAGGAAATCCAAATACAATAATAGAATTGGCAGTTAGATCCTCCGAAGGTCGCTCGGCTAGACCGCTCTTGCCCACACTATAGACAGACTCCGATCTCCGAAGACCGGACGAGTAAGTAGCTGGTTTTGAGGGCGAGGCTTTGTTAGAGATATCGTAAATACTTTCAGTCGGTGGTAGATCCTCTTCATCTATAACGTTTGATCGCTTTGCATGGGCTGGTTTCGGAGTGCCAAACGATTGGCCAAATGTTGGCGGCGATTGCGATATTGAGGCATGACGATTAGTTGATGCTAAAGCTGGACGGTCAGGAGAGGAAAAGGAACTTTTTTGTCGCGATTGCGACATGTGCGCGGGTATATATGTCCTCTCTTTGGCGCCCCATGAAGGAGTTTGTACTCTTGGAGATGCTGCGTATGTCGATAAATTAAGACCGCCCATGGCGGACTGTGAATGTGTTAATGGAGCAGGATTGGCGATGTTATCATTGGTATTTGCAGGCATCAATTGAGTGCTACCAGATAGGCCGAATATGCTCTGACCTAACGCATTGGGACTCTGGGTCGATGATTGACTGAAAAAAGAGTTATTGTTCGAGTTGATATTGGAATTGCTGCCGAGGATTGAACCACCGGCGTTCGATCCAAACTGCAAAGCAGACCCCAGCTGATTCGTGGGTTTATTCTCTTGAGGTGCTTGTCCGTAGAGAGACTTGTTACTATTGGTCTGACCAAAGAGAGATGACCCACTCTGTGAGGGATTCGTGTTCTGTGGTTGTTGTGTATTGCCAAAAAGAGTTGATCCTCCCGTGGAAGCTGGCTTGCCGAAAAGGCCACCTTCCAATCCATTCGAGGAAACGGCCGTCGCATTTGAGGCTTGGTTATTCTGGCCAAAACTGAACGCGCCACTGTTATTTGTATTTCCAGTAGTGGAGTTGAATGCCATGGTCTGTGTATTTGAGTCAAGTTGTGACGGTTAGTAAAAGATGGAGTTTTGGAGAAAATCTAAAGCAAAACAAAAGATTTCACCACCGTAGATTCTGTAACCGTGGTGATGGGGCATAAACAATACACACTGCACTCCTGCTCATTAGACTCTAATTTTTAGCTACGCGTTAAACCAAGAAGTAGTTTTACCTAAGACAAATATCTAAATATCGCGTTCCAGTACGCTTATGCGATGATTTTCACTAGCCAGCTTGCAATGATCGGGAATCAAGATACACATCGAGAGCGTGCGGCTTAAAATCTGCCTAATTTACCCTGTTCACGCGTGCGCCCAACACAAACGCCACATTCAGAACACTCGTTTCGGCGACAAGCTGTGATCACAAATCCATCACTTACCTAGCACATTATAGAGTGTGGATCGCACAGGATGTTAAAAGTAGAGAGCAAAGAATTGAAGGTGGCACGTAATGCTGTGACTGCCAATGATCTTTTCACGGCAGAAGCGACTTACAAGACGATCATGGAGAAGGAGTCTGGCTCCAACGAAGGTCGTATCCAAGAGCAGGAGGCAGCCCTCTTAGAACTAGGTCAGCTGTACAAGGCACACAATCAAGCTCAGAACCTCGCTGGCCTCATTGAAAAGTCTCGTACAGTGATGGGTGGCTTTGCAAAGTCCAAGACTGCAAAGATTATCCGAAATCTGCTCGACTTGCTCTCAGAACTACCAGATTCTCAAGATATCCTTCTCAAGACGACACAAGAAAGCATTGACTGGGCAACAAAGGAAAAGAGAAACTTTTTGCGGCAAGCTCTCCAAGTTCGGCTTCTCGGAATACTCTACGAAAAAAGGGCCTACCACCAGGCGATTGATCTGATTGACAATCTGCTTCGTGAACTGAAGCGACTAGACGACAAGATGATGCTTGTGGAGGTTCAATTGCTAGAATCGAAAGTATATCAGGCGCTCAGAAATATTCCGAAGAGCAGGGCAGCTCTCACTAGTGCACGGACCTCAGCCAATTCGATATATTGCCCGCCTTTGATGCAAGCAACACTTGATAAGATGAGCGGTATCTTGCAGTCAGAGGAAGAAGATTACAAAACAGCATACTCATACTTTTATGAATCATTTGATGGATTCATGGGCCAGGAAGATCCACAAGCACTTCCAGTCCTCAAATACTTGCTTCTGTCAAAGATTATGCTGAACCTTTCGGATGATGTTCAATCATTGCTGAACAACAAATCGGTCCAGAAGTACACTGGCCGTGATCTCGATGCCATGAAGGCAATTGCGGATGCTCACAAGAATAGAAGCCTGAAGGAATTCGAAGCTGCGCTGGATGAATACAAGCAAGAGCTTTCGTCGGATCCATTTATCAGATCTCATTTTTCACGACTCTACGATAATTTGACGCAACAGAATCTGCTCAAGGTTATTGAGCCATTCTCTTGCGTGGAGTTGTCACATGTTGCAGGACTTGTTGGTTTGGACACACGTCAAGTCGAGAGCAAGCTGAGCCAGATGATCCTGGATAAGGTATTTTACGGCGTGTTGGACCAAGGCAGCGGCTGGCTTTATGTGTACACTGAGCCACAATCAGATCAAACTTACGACGAGGCATTGAAAACCATAAAGCACATGTCTGGCGTCGTAGACTTGCTTTACGAAAAAGCCGCAGCCCTCAACTAATCGCTTGGGCTTGTTAGATTAGATTAGCTATTTTGATTCATATTATGCATCATTTGACTATTACACGTATATACCTTGCTCTCCATTAGCAATGCCGTCTGTAAATGCAATCGTTATTCTCTGGACAAACTCTTGCAGCAAGTCTTCCTCTTCGAAGTACTTGTAAAGTTGAGTCTCCTCGTCAGCCACTACATTTGCAAGCTCCACCGCCTGTTTCAAAAACTTGCCGTGGACCACTTGTCCCTGGTTCAGCACCTGAACAAGCTCCAGTAGCAGATGCGGAATGTACATTTGTCGCAGCTGTTCTATCGTGCTCCAATCTTCAGAATTTTCGTCGAAGTACTGAGAAGACAATAGATGTACTACCCAAGTAGCACAGATATCATGTACTTGATCTGAGATGTTTGAAATTAGAGAGAGAGCTTGAGATTGCCAAGCCTTGGGAGCAGATGTTATCGTGGGACGGGGCTGCTTAGCCAGTAATTGCTCATAATGTGACTGCCACTCACCAATTGCATTGAGGCATTGTAGTAGTCGGTCGTACTCAATCGCCTCTGCCCGAGTGCTATTCGAGATTTCCGTGGCAAGGGCTCCGCCGGCAGACAACGCATCGTATTTCTTCAGAATAGTTGCTAATGAGATTCTGGTTCCGAAATACTTTGCAGCTTGCACTCTTCCTGTAATAAGTAGTTTCCGTAAAAGAAACACCGATCCGTGAATTGCATCACCGAATAAATTAGCACTAGCGTACCATTCCACCGCGTTACATAGTCGTGTATCGGTATCATCGATGGTCATAACAAGCTGGCCCTTCGGTCGCATCGTGTAATTCGACACGCTCTCTTCAAACACTCTTTCAACCGCTTGTCGCACAATGTGATCCATATCGAGCTTATACTTTCTGCCTAGCTCTAGATGCCTCTTCCGCACAGCGGGATCAGTGACATTGGCAAGGATAAAGGAGTATGTCTCTGCAGCAAGATCGTCATCCAAGTATGAAATATAAAGTGGTACAAGATGGCTCTTGTCTTCGTGGCATAGGATTTGGATATATGCCTGTACAATTGTCGTTATATTGTCCGATCGGCCGGCGGGCCTATTGTGTGACCGCAAGTACAAGATAAGGTGCGTTATAATCCGAATAAGATAAGGCATGTTTGCAAGTGCATTATTTAGATCACCGCTAAGCATGGCTTTCAAATTCGAACCCAACTGGTCGACAATTAGATTAACCGTGTCATTTATTACCGCACCAGCTAGTTGTCGCACGGGATCCTCGCTTTGTTGTCGCACTACTGGGTTGGATGAGTGTGCCAGAGTATCTAGCACAGTTTGAACGCTTGTTTGGAATTGAGGCGGTTCATTGAGTTTGAGTACAGACGACTCGATTCGTCCAGAGTCTTTGAGAGGAGATTCAGAGTCCTCAGCTAGCACGTGCGAAAGATACACTAGGAGTTGAGATTCCCATGTGTCGCACAAGTCGAGCACTGACGCCAAGTCATTACTCAAAAATCCATAAATTCCACGCTCATATCGGTCAATAGTTTGGCATCTAGCGAGCTCGTAACACATTCTTCTCCATAGCGGTTTTCGTTCGATGCCCGCACTCTCGTGCAACTCTTCCTCCAAAAGCGGTGCGTCTAAGTCTTTATCAACGTATCCATTCATGCCCCGAATCGCTATTTTTAATGTATAATTCCTCGTTTTTTCACAAAGCTCTAGAGCAGCGTCGATTTGATTTGCAAGAAGCTGCTGAAAAATGCATTTATAGATCGAGTGATCAAACTCTTCATCATCCTTTGCTATGCCTGAATTTTCTCGAATTGGCGCATCTGGGTCAAGATGCGTCACCAATCCCGCGTCAGGACGAGGTGCTAGAGCACTCGACCGTCTAGGCGCATTTGTTGCCTGCCTGAGGAGTCCGCCTTGGAATTTTTGCAGTCGTGCTTTTTTTATGTCGTTTTTAGTGTAGAGCCATCGCGTTGCACGTAAATCGTTCGGCTCGTCTGGTGCAATCATAGATTCGTAAAGCCAACTCACAATTATCCAAAGTTCGCGGCTCTTTGCGTGTTTTCTCAAATAGGCGTCCTGTATGACCGCGTCGCCATTGAAGTCGTTTTCAGCGATGGTCTTATCACTTTGATTAAGCCTGAAACCGTAAACATTTTGCACAAGCGCCCATAACCTTGCTTCGAGCTCTGCCTGCTCAAACTTCTTAGTGTCTTTTTCAAACAGTTCAGTCGCCCTAGATCATTGTTAGGTCATTTCTAGAAACGCACATTTCTTACCTCTCGCTGGCGATCGACTTGTACCTCTCTAGTACATCAGAGTGAGTGATGCGACTACTTTCCAGAGCTTGAGCAAATCGATCCAGATCCTCATCTAGATATATTTCACTCGAGTCACGCGAATCAACAATCATTTCGCTCATCTTTGAGCGAACTCGCGGAGCCTTTGCAGTTATGTTGATATTTTCCACTGCGCGACGCACAAATGGGAGCACTACGCGCCTCGCGAGAGCCCCTCTAAATGCGGCTAATATATAGGAAGTGTGAAGACTCTCTTTAGTCAGAACACCGAGTGCCCAGTAGAATCAGATATCTATGAGTAAAATAAATAATACTTTAGTCGATATATGCTAAAACGCTTTGAATTTTTTCACAAGCTTGGATGTGCCAAGGAAGGATGCTATGGGTCGCCCCTGACACCCCAGAATACCCACCGAGAGAAGCTAGTCGACGATAATGCTGCAATAGGCTCCTCATTGATCTATCGTACGACGTTGGACAATGCACTAGAGAAGCTTCGAATAGTCTTTGCTCCGAGTGGCCATTGACGCCAGGTTTGAGCAAATATCCGCAAATCAGCGGTTTCAAAAATGTCTGGTTCGATGTGTTGGCGATATTGCCTATTTGGCCTTGCATGATTATTCCATAGGTAACATCCATCACATCGACTATCGTTGAATCTTCATGTTCTCTCTCCTCGGCCGACCCTGTTGTGCCACCTGAGGTGATGCTATATGTATCCGGCGAATCATCGGCTCTTTGAGGAGTTATTGGTGTGCCATTCTCATATTTCTGTCGCTTGTTAGGTTTATTTTGAAACTTTCCGTGAGGGAAGAGCGTGGAGTCGCCGGTCAAAAGGATCGAAGGATTAACATTAATAGACAGCAAATAGGAGAAATTCACTTTGTTTGAAGATCCTTCTGCCAGTGATGTCCAAATACTTGACTCTTCAGCAGTCATACGGCCAACCTTTGCTAATGCGACACGCCACTTCACTGGAATACGATTCATCAGCGTCAACGTTTTATCCCAGACTTCCGAAAATACCTGTTCATATGCCCTCGGCCTTGAGCCTGACCGTTTCAGCACAAGAGCTTCTACTTTGGACATTTCACCCCATTGATCTGTCCATGCCACACATAGCCACCTTTTATCTCTTGAAATAGAATACGCAACATGCATTAGAGTATCCTCATCCATAAGCGACTTCGAAGGCGCCGGTTGGAATTTGAGCTGAATTTTGCTCGGAAGGCGAGAAATGGAAAATGAGGGCTGCATTCGTTGAACATATAGCGGAAATCCCTCTGAGACATCATCTGTCACGAATTTGTCGTAAAGGCGAAGGCATAGACGCGTGACACGATACTGTGAAGGCACTGAAAAGCTATTATTTTTGGCCAGGTCCTCTGCCTTTAGAACCTGAAGCTCCAAATTAATCGATGAGTTGGTTTCAGAGATCATGTCTTTAAGGTCGTAGAAAATATGAGATATGGCCAGCAGACTAGAGACTTGATTGAACGGGGTAACCACAATTAGAACGAGGTTTTTCGCATTACATCTTTCTAACCAGCTTGTCGCAAACTCATTCGCTGCCTGACGAAGGCCTTCTATCGCACTCTCCGCTGTGTGCTGAGTCGCACGGTAGCCTACAATGCCAGGCGTTTCAGATTGAGGTGTTAATGTCATCTCTCCAAGCTGACAACCTTCATACATGCTGCAAAGCAACTCCATGAAAGCCTTGGACGATGAACTTTTTGCCAGCCCGGAGGGTACAAGCATGGTTGCTTCAGCGCGCTTTGCACCATGTTGGGGTGAGATGCCAAACGGTCTCCAAAAATTCAAGATTGGTGCTCGCGCTTTAAGCTTATTTTCGCCCCTGAGAACAGAATAGAAGGGGACATCGACTTGAAATACGCTGCTCACAATTTTCCTTTGTGCTTCCATTGAATACTGTTGTAGGTGGTTGTTCGCGGGCCCGGAAGTGCTTTGCTGATACACATTTGTGGTGGTAGCTAAGGTCGGCGCGGCAGGAGCAGGCTCTGACAGTTGGCTTTCATCTTGTGCTGTAAGCGCTCCTTTCTCGTCTAGATTCTTCGCTGGAGTGCCTGTTGTAGCTTCGAGGCGCGATTCTGTATCCAAGTTAGGTGTACTGATTTGTGAAAGTGGCGGAGGGTGAATATCCGTATTGGGTGACACAGCTTGGTCGTCGGAATAATTCATGATATCACGCAAAGAGAGCCGCCTCAATGAGCTCAGTGATTCATTCAATTGCCTTATCAAAGAACTATCTGGGGCCTTAAAAACGCTGTTTATAGGAGCAAGATCTGAAAGTGCACCATCGTCCCAAACAACCTGCTGTATCATTGCATTGACATAATGGTCATAGTTGTTAAGACTAGCTTGGGAAGGAGTGTCTATCGTGTTAATTTCGATAGGTTCTGAAATCTCATTGGCAGAAGACAGTAGAATGTTGATCCAGTCAGCGGAGTAATCAAGTTCTGAAGCCGGCCCCTCGTGTGTTTTTGGACTGTTGATCAGGGGAGAAGCATTTTCAGTAACAGGAGCTTTGCTCAGTTCCGACGTCTCCATATCTGCATTGTCTCCCTCAGAATCGGAGCTGCTCCCCATTGTATCCCCGTCTTCTGGATCGGATACATGATACCTGCCACCAGATTTGTACTTGGCGTCTAAAACGCTTGTAATAAGGGGATCAAACTTGAGGGGAGCAAACATTCCGGTGCCGTTGATTCCCAAGGGCTTCATTGTTTCAGCTGTGAAATCGACTGTTACGTCTTTGACGACTGAGTCATCTTGCTGTTCTTGCGCCATCTCTGAGCCAATATCATTCGCGTGGCTTGGTAGTTCCTCTTCAGCCGGACCGTGTATATCAGCGTCGAGCTGCTTCTCGCCACTTGGCAGGGATTCTTCGGGTTCAGGCTTATCAAAGAAATTGAAGTCTGCATCTGTAACTTCATCTCCACCAAAGAGATCGTCATCTTCCATTGCATCCCCCCAGTCCTCGTTATTCATGCCTGGAGTCATATTCCAGTTATTCGCTTCACCATCAGGGCGTTTGTATTGCGCAAGCTGTGGATCCGGGGGAGTGGGATAGACGGTGGCATTTGCTGCTTGAAGTTGTTGCTGCTGCTGCTGTTGTTGTTGTTGTTGATTTTGATTCAAGTGTTGAACATTAAGCTGAGGTCTGTGCTGCTGCTGTGAATAGATTCTATCTGGATGGGTAGTGTTCTGAGCCGTAGGCGATGGGTTGGTGAAATCCGTATCTATATGTTTTTGAGTCAGTTGGTTGGCCACGCCTCTAACATGGCTCTCAGTAGCCTCCTTGACCTGACTTGTCTGTTCCTCTGCTAAGGTCATCGAATCAGAGTTTTCGAACCATTCAAATTCGAAGGGTGAGGGTATTTTTGTTAGGGGCCTATAATATATGAGATCGAGGGGCCATATCACCACCCGACCATTTTCAAGCTTCACACGAGCCCACTCCTTGAATTTGAGGTCGGTGGCTCGTACTGAGAATCCAAGTGTAGTCGCTTGTATAAAAAAGTTAAATTGAGCGATGTTGCTTGGCTGATTGCATGTTTCAAGGAACTCTGCAGCGGTCGCTGATGGTGCTAGGAATACCTTTTGATTTACAAGCTTGATACCATCGCTTTTGCTCATCGTTCGCAAAGAAGTTGATTCGTAATAGGACTTCAAAAACAAGTCCCCAGTACTCGTTAAAATAGGATCAACGTGGATCAAGCGGTTGTTCGCAATCACGGAAGAGACTCCGAAGTGAACGCATACCGTCGTACGCATTATGCACCGGAAAACCAGCTCTCGTATTGCACTCACCAATGCATTGTATGCTGGAGTGTGTAGCGCAGCATCACTGGAGCCTAGCGTTGACGGAAGAAACAATCCTGTTGACGTTTCAGTCAAACCGGGGAAGTCAGACAGTTGAGGAGGCGGAATACTTTTCAACGAAAATGTCCAGAGCTCATTACCACGAAGAAACACCAAAGCTCCTTCATCAGCCTTCAAAATGGAATGCTGCGCCCTCATCAAGAGTAGCTTGTCCTGATTCGGGGCCATCGTAACGAACAACCGGTATGCTACCTGAGCGTAGTTTCCCTACGAGAAAGTTGATTAGCTTCTTGAATTGCAAGTTCCTCACATACTGCACGGAATAGATTTGACTGCGCATTTTCAGGCAGTATCATGCTGTCGTGAAAACGCAGCCGTGGCCTAGCTTTTTGACTCGATAGCTTGTCTACACTAGTGAAATCTCGGTGGACTGTCGGCTGGGATCTAGACGTGAAGGAACCTGCGACGCGCCCCGCGTCTGCGTTGAGTGGTGGACCCGCAGGCTGCATACAGCTCCCGCAACATTGTTTTCGATTCATTTGATTCTCCGAGTATATCTGCGGCCACGGCGGATTTGAACAAGAGATTTGTCCAGTGCATCAGCATACTGGAGGCTCGAATACGAAATGTCGCAGAACCACAAGGAATTACTTTACCGGGCCAAGTCGGCAGTCAAAGTCGGCGAGCTCAACCGGTTCGTGGTAAGTTACACTCCTTCAAAGGACCAGAGATATAGTGAAGGAAGTCAATGCTTGTGGCTGCGAGTGAAAAATCTGGAAGCCCTGCCCTTGAGAGCAGCGTATCTCGCAGGCCCTTACATCCTCTATGTTGACGTGAAGCCGGGAGACTATGATCAATCGAAAAAGCTCTTTGCCACTGCCGAACAACCGGTCTATGAGAGTCAAGTAAAAGCCGGCCAAGTATTCTATGCTCAGCTCTACATGCATAAGTTTCAAGATACTTACAAGTGGACTGTGGATGTCGTTAGCCAAATTCTATTCTCTACTAAAACTGAAGTGCAATTTGAGCTTCTAATAGGGCATAGTAAGGACTGTCTACATCAACACTCAACAGTGTTCGATCAATCAGGGGTAAATACAGCATTGAAAGTACAAAAGTTGGATACCCTCGATATATGGCATAGCCCAACACCAAGAGCTGACGAGCCAGTGCACCTGGTCGTCATTACTCACGGTCTGCATTCGAATACGGGCACAGATATGCTGTTTTTGAAGGAGAAGATAGACGAAGCCGCGAAAGTGACAGGTGAAAACATTATTGTGCGTGGCTATCATGGCAATGCTTGCAGGACTGAGAAGGGCATCAAGTATCTAGGTCGGCGAGTTGGAGATTATGTGTTAGACGAACTGGTACCCGAGGAAGTCAAAGAAGGCGATCCACGCATCACTAAGATTTCTTTTATAGGCCACTCTCTGGGCGGCCTTGTACAGACATTTGCTATCGCTCATATTAATCACCGAAGACCAGATTTCTTCAAAACAGTGGCACCCGTGAATTTTATTACGTTGGCGACGCCGCACCTCGGTATATCGAATGAAAATCCTGGTTACATCAAGTTCGCCCTGGACGTCGGTTTTGCAGGCAAGACAGGTCAGGATCTTGGCCTTACATGGAAACCTTCCACCAAGAAGAAGAATCGCAAGCCGTTGTTGCAAGTTCTGCCCACTGGCCCGACACACGAGATACTTAAAAAATTCAACTACAGAACGTTGTACGCAAACTCCGTGAATGATGGTATTGTTCCTTTAAGAACCGCTGCAATTCTTTATCTTGACTGGAGGGCTCTGAGTAAAGCAGCAAGAGTACAACGAGGCGAAGCACCTGATGGGGAGTTAGGACCGGATTCGCCAGCCAGGGAGAGCAAAGCCAATGGGGCCCTTGCTCATAGCAGCGGTGAGATGGGTGAGATTCCAGAAGAAGTCAATGACAGTGAACCAAAATCGAAAACCTCTTTTCTCAAATCATTCACCAAGCAGTCGGGAGAGATTGTGGATTCAATAACCGGGCCCTTCAATTCCCTTTTGTCATTCTTGGCCCCACAGGCTGGCGGAAAAAAACCGGGGAAAATATACCAGCGCTCGCAAACTCTGAATGGTGACAACGAAGATGACGAAGGCTTCATTAAAGTTCCAAAAAGGACAACATTGGTTGAAAGTGGTGTCTCCGTCTTACTGCCTCCTCTGCCCTCTCAAAATTTTATAGTTGACCCTGCGTCGAGACCTGATGTTATTTTTCACGATCGATTATATACCGAGAAGGATCTGCCGAGCCGTCGGTTTACAAGAAAGAGCTCTCTATTTAGTCCCATAACACCGCGAAGTGGTAAATCGTTTGCGTCTAACTCGTCGGTTTCAAGCGCTGATTCCGAAGGCAAACCTTTTGGCGACGACGTGAATATGGAGTCTAACATTGTGGAAAAAGCGAAGATTGAAGAGCGCATTGCACGCGAATGGCATCGTGAAATGACTTGGCGCAAAGTTTTGGTACGATTAGAACCTGATGCACATAACAATATTGTGGTTCGCCGCCGCTTCGCTAACGCTTACGGCTGGCCAGTGATCGATCACCTTGTTGAAAATCATTTTCGTACGACAGACTCACACCCAGATCCCATACCAGCATGTTCGTCGACTGCACCTTCGTCGATTACTCCATATACGCCCGCGTCTATGAATCCGGCTAAGAACAAAAGGCCGATGCGGCCGGTCGACATAATCCGAAGTCCAGGGATGAGAACCAATCTTCCTACGTGCATTCCTGAAAGAATTGAAAGTCCGGTGGAACAGGATATGTCTAATCTTTCGTTGGATACAAGTTTTCCGTATCAGAATGAAGACGAGGATAGCCGCCCTAAATCGCGGCGAAGTACAAGCTCAGCGTCAATGCGGTCGCTTCAAAGGACCAATACCGGCGACTCGATCCTACGTGCCTGGGAGTCACATTTGCAGATTGATGAAGATGATTCAGAGGATGAAGGGATAGTACACGGTATGGGCGCATGGATCGACAGTATGAGAGATATAGGTACTCTTAATGTGAGCGCGTTTGTAGATACGAGTGCGGCAAAGGAAGTCAATGAAGAGACTAAGGAACTTGCAGAGGCGATGGAGTCAGCCTATCACTAAATTATGGCATGTACATTAAATATTTACAGAGTGACGATTAATGATAAAGAGGTTCAAGCTCGTCTCATACATACCGTCTCAAGCTCATCGACCGAGAGACAATCCAGCTGCAGCTCTTCTTTGAGTTGGGCATGGCTCGACACCTTTTCTGAACAAAACACAACGCATGCCTGCTCTAGCTTCCTCAATCCTTTGTTCGGATGCAACTGGAGCCTTAACCAGAGCTCAGATATATCATTTGCCAATTGCTTTCCACCTGAGATACTAAAAGATCCCGAGCATACGATATGATTCCACAAGTGTATTGCCAAATCGTCAGAAAATCTTCGAGCAATCCGATAATAATCGTTAGTAGAATGGAAGGACTTCAAAAATTGTAGATCTCGGATAAGCGGTTTGAGACCACTTGCCAGTTCTGGACTCATTTCCACTGGGGCAGCGGTTCTTCTCCAATCAGACTGTCTAGTATAAACTTGCAAAGATACTTGCATCTCTTTTTTGAGAATACTCGACATAATCGTCATTGAACGCTTCTTTGATGAATTATAGGACACAATCGTCTCGTCGAATAAGGTGCCTTCATCGTCTTCATTCTGAGGTATATTGGACAATTTTTTCTCTTGTATCGAGTGCTTGACTTTAGAGTCCAAAGGTTTCTTTTTAGCACGCAGTTTTGAAATGTCGTCCCACAGAGTAAGGAAGAAAAGGTCTTGGCCCCATGTTTCTAGAGCCTGTATGATGTACTCTGCACTACCATATACGCGGCAGAGCCTTTCGAGGCCCTTGAACCCTGCCAACTCTTTCGCTTCCTCAGCTGACATGCCTATCGGTCGAGTTATACTTGCGTAGTAAGAATCAAATATACTCAATGAATCGTTCAGCCTGCTATAATAGCTATCAAGGATATCAATTTGAATATCCAGAAGGAATCTTAGTCGGTAATTAACCCCTCTCAGGGTCCTATAATGCTCGGTTATGCCCTCTAGCAGATCCTTAAGATTGATAGCTGAATGTGTAGGCTTTGTTTCACCAGTGTCGACGCTTTCGAAATCAATTTCGAATGCAGATCTGGATTCTTCTATTTCCAAATATCTTTTGATGGCGCCTTCTCGCTCTACCGAGAGCCATCTCTCAAAGTAGTTATTTCTGCTTAAAATGTCGCCTGTCACGCCCCGCCAGTCGTCACCCCTACCGTAAGGAATGTAGTAATAACCCGATCCCTCACCTCTTCTCAAAGTCTCATCAAAAAGTCCAGTTTGATAAACAAGATGCGAAATCAAATCGGGGTGCGAATCGAGAACAATTGGGAATGTATGTTCAAGCAAGCGGTAAATGGAAGGAAGCATTGCTGTGATAAACTCATTTGTAGCGCTTCTATCGCTAAATCTTTCCACTTGTGCTAACGCGTCCCTGACTGTACTCTCGAGAAACGGTATTTGCTCATCTATGGTACCTCTGAAGTGCTCGAATGCCCACTCTGGCTTATCCAGTTGATTCGTTTCCCTGTCTCCTTCGAAATGATATCTGAATCTCAATTCATACTGTTCTGCAAGTATGCCAAAAGCCTTGAGAGGCCGAGGTCGGCTTGTAGTTATCTCTTCGACCTTCTCAGTTCTTAAAATTCGGGTAAACAGAGGGATAAATTGGTCGGCAATCGGCGCAGCCTTCGGCCAATGAGCATCGGCTAATAATTTTCGTAGATCTTTTGAAAGCTTCTGCTGAATAGGATCTCTAACTGCGGTTTGGAATTGGTCGACGCCCTTAGACGCCAGCGCGCTAACAACCGGGTTCGAACTCTTTGCGAAAACTTGTAGTCCATGCTCTTCATCCAGCATGTCTTCATACATATCTATAACATTTTCTTCATTTTGATTCAGTGAGCCTGACAACTCTTCGCTCTTTTTGTTCATATCTCTCAGTCTGACAAGTATTTGGTGGCCCTTGCTCAGAGTTTGCAATTGTCTAAATTTTTCCTTAGCCGCCTTTCCCTCCGCAGTTTTGCGAGATTCTCCAAGATTCTCATTGAAATGCTTTTCATCGGGTACTCTTTGTATGACGGAGTCGTAGAGTCCATTAAAGTACTGCATCAGCTTACTCAATTTCTCTGCCTTCAGCTTAGCTGTAAGCTCTCGTTCTCGCTTGAGAGCTTCAGCGATCTCCACCTCCCGGTTTTCAGTTGCGGCATTCTTCTGCTCAAGAACAGAGTGCAAATCATCGAAGGTCGGAAACGCAGTGTTCAACTGGCTCGCAATGTCCATTAGTTTGATAGGCAGTGAACACGTCAATGATGGTGAGGCTCACGAGCGCGGCGGGGATGTCGGTTTTTGGGACCAACTTCACTTCCAAAATTTTAGACCCGACCAGAGGTTATCTACAACGATGGCGAGTATGCGCTTGATATTGGCAATCATAAAGCTAACTTGATTCAGAGGAAAAGTCTCGACTAACGCTAATTAAGCTGATATCGTCTGCGAAGACGGGATATATGCGATATATTTTCCGGCCCAGATCCTCACCTATCGTCACACAAGTGAGATACGACCCTCTAGGTAGGTTTTTGAGAAAGACTCAATATGAATTGCAAGAGCTAACACATAGCAGCGAAGCGCCATGTTCTTTTCACAGAGTCAAGAAAACGAAAGGTGGCCGAGGTCAAGCAACGAGTGTTCCAGTAACTCTATGATTATCGATCATGTACATATTGCTCAGCATAATTTATTTTTCATCACATTCTGAAGTACAATCTAGTCATCGGAGACGAGTTTTGAGCCAACTTATTCTGCGAATAAGACCAGAACAGGCAGTGTAACATTTTCCTGGGGAGAGTGTACGAGTGATTTGCATAGAGTCGTCACACCATAGTTGGTGTTCCATGACTCCGATCTCGTAGTTTTTGTGCCTCTTTAGATTATGGATAGCTCTTATGTTCATACTTTCCCTTTATGCTTAGTTCTGACATCTCATACCGCGAGCGGATTGGCATGAACGGTTACTCCCTTCACCTGGATTACCTCCCTCGGTCTATTCTTTCTGTCGACTTCTAGCTCTTCCAATTTGTCCAAAGTATCCCAGCCATCTATCACTTTACCGAAAACTGTGTACCGTCCATCCAGTGCAACCTGTTTGTCGAATGTAATGAAGAACTGAGACCCGTTGCTATCGGGCCCATTGCTAGCCCACGACACCATGCCACGCCTATTATGCCTAAGCGTGCTCTTGATCTCATCTGCAAACTTACCTCCCCATATCGATTCTCCTCCTTTGCCTGTGCCTGTGGGATCGCCCATTTGTGCCATAAATCCCTTCACAACGCGATGAATTTTGGTGTGATCGTACGTTCCTTGAGCACAATGCGCTAAAAAGTTTTCTGCCGACTTAGGACATGCCTCGCAGAACACCTCAATCTTCACTAGTCCCAGATCTGTGTCCAGCTAGTGATATAGTTAGCATTTCGTTGCGTAGACATTGCTTATGGGTGGCACTTACAGTCACAGACATTTGTGTAGTGATGGTTGGACGCGCGTAGGAAAAAAATGATCCAAAGAATCACGGATTAACTATACTGACTATATAAACATCGTTAACAATAAAAATTAAAAGAAACAGTTGGATATTACGGAGACTCCACTTCGTACTTTGGTGTGTCACCGTCATCCCCTCCCCACACACCTGGCGTTGGAGCAGACATGGCGTTAGCGGCAGGGGTCTTAGCATCAAATACACCAGGCGTAGGTGCAGTTTCTGGATCATCATGGAAAACGCCAGGAGTAGGCGCACTAAGCGGCCCACCAGGTGTCGGCGCATTAGCTGCTCCGGGAGTTGGCGCACTATAGCCCTCATAGTATCCCGGAGTTGGAGCCTCACGACTGCGGCTGGACTCCCATGCAGGAGTTTTACCACCAGACATGTACGCCGGGGTGCGACTGCCAGACATATATGCCGGTGTCCTTCCACCCCCAGCTGCGTATGATGGAGTCTTTCCGCCAGACATATATGCGGGAGTCTTGCCGCCCGACATGTACGCAGGAGTTTTACCCCCAGCAGCCCATCCTGGAGTTTGTCCACCACCAAATGCAGGAGTCTTACCACCGCCCCAAGATGGCGTTTTGCCTCCAGCGAATGGTGTCTTGCCTCCTGATACCCAGCTGGGCGTCTTACCTCCACTGAAGCCACCACCCGGTGGTCCCATCGATTGTGGCGCATTGAACCCCGATGGCGCCGGCCTTCGACTGACAAACTCGAGATACGGCACTTTGCTGCCTTGCTTATTGGTGAAGATCAACTTCATTTTGTCAACAGTAACCACTTTACTCTTCGCTTCCAACTCAATTCTGGCCTCTGTGTCTGTAGTATCTCGAATGGTACCTCGCAGGCCCTTATACTGCGATCCTTTACCAATAGTGACCCGCTGACCCACAATCCTATCCCTTCCTACCGAACGTATTACCGGTGGTGGCATAGCTTGCTGCATGGCCGGGTTCATCTTATTCAAATCTTGGCTAACCGTGCCACGAGCACCTTTTGCTGCAACTGTTATCACATTGCTGATGCGGCCTACAAAAACACCCAAGTTCTCCTGAATATTACGGCTGTAAGCAAAGATTGTAGTCCTGTAGATGTGAAGAATAGAGCCCTGTCGACGCTCGCCTCCAGTTTCTTTGATCGTATCACCAACTCGAATCTCTTGTCCATTTCTATCGGTGGCAGATATGTTGCCCTTTGTCACCTTCATGGTAATCGAACCTGGAGAAACGGTTCGAATGTTGCCATCTTGGCCAAGGATTCCAACGCTCTCTCGTTCAATCTTTACAATGCAGCCCACCATCTGAGCATTGAGCTGAACAAGATCGTGCAGTTCGAACTTACCAATTGTGGTTGCTCCACCAATATCCGATGCTGCTTTAAGGTCCTTGGCAAATACTGTGATTTCGCTTTTCGAAAGATCGCTCAGAAGAGTAACGGTGTCCGTTGAAACCTGCACCACCATACCTGTATCGTCTTTGTAATTACCATTGACAACTCGAACGTGGTCTCCGATATTGAATTTTTTCCGCAAATTCTCTGCAGGAATATCCATCCGTTCATTGAACATGATTTCACCGGTACCAACAATAGTGACGATACCGCCGTGCGCACTTATGACTCGTCCATCCATGCCTGCCTGCTCACCTTTAGCGACTTGCACCATATCTCCAGTATGGAAACTGATTGATGATGCAGCCTGCTTCAAGCTCTCAGAAACAGCGGTCAGGTCGATACCGTCTTCGCTAGCACCGCTGAACCGTTGGATCTCCTCCAATCTTGGATTCACAGCCTCAGTAGTCAGATGCGCAATCTTGAAATCCTTCTTCAAATAACCGTTGTCATATTCTTCACCCATATATGTGAAAAGATTCGGGCCTCGTCGGGTAAGATTGCCTTGATCGTTCTGAGATGCGACACTAGCTGAAAATAGCCTGGGTGGTGGCCTCGCAGCTGCTCTTTTTCGTTTGCTATCCATGGTATCGATAATTCTGTTCATGCCATAGTCCAATCGTGGCACAATCTTCAGCTGCGCCTCCAAGCCATTTTCAGATATGTTTTCCACAATAGCGAGATCTCCTTGATACTTGCCTCTCTTAATACGGACGTAAGACCCTAGAGCAAGCTCTGTATCTTTGCTTTTATTCACTCTGAACATGTCCTGGTACTCCTTGATCGGAACAAGAATCATGCTATTGGTGTATGCATTCGGTACCTTATCGAGTGCTTGAGTGACAGCTGCCTGTTTCCGTGCTTCAACATAGACATATCCAGTAAAAGTATCTCGTTGAAATGCAGAAAAAATCTCTAGCGGATGCTTGGTGTATTGCATCGCTTCTTTTTTCTTGAGCAATAGCCGTACGAGCTCCTTCTCTTTGCCTGGCTTACATCTTACACCCCAAATGTTTGGATCGTTAACCGATGGAAGAAGCATACGCTGAGGAACATGGCCCTGCTCGCCTCGGTACTTCATGGCAGAACGGCCATATTTTTCTCGATACTCGGATGCGATCCGCTCTGCATCCTCGTCATCAATGGCTTCTCTTCGACGATCAACTTCTCTATGCAACCTATCATCACGATCACCTTCTTCCTCTTCGGCGTCATGTTGAATAAAGCCATCTTCTTTAAGTAACTCGTGATCGTCTTCTTCGACGTCCTCCTCGTCTTCATCGACCTCTGCTTCGACGTCGACGAACATATTGCCTCTCCTTCTCGCACGTTTTCGGCGAGGCTATTCATTAGAATTAAGTCTTGAGATTTTTTGTGAACATACCATGTCCTCCTCCTCATCCTCTTCGTCATCTTCATCATCGTCGTCGTCGTCGTCGTTTCGATTGCGGCTGCTTCTCTCGTCTTGATCCTCGTCTTCTTCCGCCCCGCTCCCATCGTTCACAGCGCGATCATCTCCGTCTTGGATCTCTTCCTCCTGCACATCCCGTCTTACCTCATCATCACTGAGTCCCTCGCGGTCTGACATTGTGGCTGAGGAATGTCGTCGTGGATGTCGTCGTGCGTGTGTGTGGAACTAGGAAACAAAATCTAGCCAGTACCGTAGCACGCGCGCTTCCCACTACACTCGTGTGTTGAAATATTATGAAGACTGCCATTTCGCGATAACTACCAGAAGACTATTCAGTTTGTAAAGACCAAAGGCTAGTCTGGCTGCTATTTTTTTTCTCATGACTGAACCTATTACGCTCGAGCAGTTTGCTCTGGCAGTGGAGGACTTGCCGTTAGATGCAGTCATCTCGGAGAAATCGAGGCTGCATAACAGCATAAGGCATCTGCTCCGGTCAAACGACGAGATGGCAGCTGCCATGTCAACTGAAGAGGAGAAAAGCGTAAAGGAGCTTTATCAAGAATGCATAGACGAGAACTTAGCCTTAGTGGAGAACCAACGAAAGCGGATAGCAGTCGTCGAGCGGCACATTGATACACTCACTGGTGGACCTGGAATCAGAGCGCATGTGGAAATTGAAAAAGAAGAAGGTGTTTATCTATGAGTAGGCGGTATTCTCGATCGGAAATTCGATGGAGAGTCGGTGGCGAACAGAGACCTTATGTTCCCTAAGCCGCACTTGCGATATCGTTTAAGCTTGGGCGGCCCATCTACTGGTCATCCGCAATATTTGTACTCACGTGTCATGTGTCAAGCTAATTGAGGCTCTTCTTGCATGGAAACTTGAATATGATCTTTTACCTCTTCCTCTCCGAGATGATCAAACCTCCCCAACGTCAGGTACAACTCGAAGCAGTTCCGCACAGGACGGTTTGAAAGTGAATAACGCTACTACTTTATTTTCCAACAATGATTTCATATTTTAAAACTGAGCCAGCCCGTAAGTTTTGTACAATATATATTTTATTATGTGGACCTTGATCTCGTTCGAAGCACTGGATGAAAAGTTGGAGATTTTCAAGCCTGCGCGTACCTCAATCCGGCTGCAGGCGCGCGTATGAACACGTAAACTGAATTTTGCATTTTAACACTTCCTCCGCATCACAACCCAACCCGAAGAAATAATGCTGATTGCATTGTTTGTATCGTATCTCCTGACGGCGTTCTCGCTCGTGTCGGCATTGAAATTTAATGTCCAGGCTAAGCAGCGGGGCCACAACCCACGATGCATTCGGGATTTTGTGAGCAAAGGTACACTAGTGGTTGCGAACATTAAGACCAATGGGTATTCTGGAGATGGCCAAACTCTTAACGTCTACATTGTCGACAATAAAGGTAATGAGTATGCACGAAAGAAGAGCGTAGTCGACAAGGTTCGTATGGTATTCACTGCTCACACTGACGCGGCATTCGACATTTGCTTCGAGAACACTTTGACCGGCAACACGCGTGACTTTGTGAGCCGAGCCATTGAGCTTGACGTCGAAATTGGTGCCAATGCTCGAGATTGGAATGCAATCCAAGCTGCTGAAAAGCTGAAGCCAACTGAACTCGAATTGCGACGAATAGAGGAGCTCACGGAGGAGCTGCAGAGAGAGTTGGAGTACCTCAAGGCACGTGAGATCCGATTGCGTGACACCAACGAGAGCACCAACGCCCGAGTAAAGCACTTCTCTGTGCTTGTTATCTTGACATTGGTTGCTGTGGGCTGCTGGCAGATTTACTACTTGCGACGATATTTCCGATCTAAGCACATTATCTAAAGTATCCCAGCATTGTAATTATTTCTACATCTTGCTCTTTGTAACTTCTTTATAACGCATTGGCCTCCTTCATGATTCGTTCAAAGTCCTGTAATCCCACTGTTGTTTTCATGTTAGATAGAGAAAGCATCTCTGCAAGTTGCTCGTCGCTCGCCCCGTCTTTCACCACCAGCCGCGATATTTGCCTCAGGTCTTCGATATTGATCGGCCCATTGCCACCCTTTTTAAACAATTTGAACGCCTCGTATGCGTCTCCGGACGTCCGTTCATCCATTCTCATAGCAATAGCTTCTGTGAAAGGTTCAAACATGACGCGGCCAGTCGAATCTGGATCAAGAGCCGCAGCAAGCTGGTTGGCCAGTTTATTGTTCAAGCCCAGTTCTTGAACCACATCCCCCAGCCGATCAGTTGGAAGATACATCGACTCCTCGTCTTCTTCATCGACTTCCATGTACTGTCCGAAGACCTCGGTCACCAAGTCCAGGTCGTCTTGGTTCATTATTTGCACATTGTAGACGTGAATGGGCTAGTTGAGTGGTTTCCTACTTTGTGGAGGTAGGCGCGTATTGTGAGCCGCGCTACTACATGGGCGGCGAGCCACAGTTATCTCAGCTTTTCACTCGGTTTTTTTTATGGAAGATAGCATATTTGATCGGCTGAAAGCCGGTCGTGACGAGTCATCTAAAGTCGAGGATGCGTTCGTCGACCGTCAGCAGAAAGAGCATGAGCGAATGGTTCAATATTTCAAGTCGATATTCGACCGCAACGGCAGTCTACCGGTTGAAGTGCCTGCGGTAGTGGTAAAAGGAGGCATGCCCTCAAAATATGAATTTCTTCAGGAACAGCTCAAGCCAATCGTGGACAAAAAAGATCATACTGTTGGGTCATTAATAGAGGCGGTCGATAAAGTGTATAAAGATCTCGCCAGTTTCGCGATATACGAAAAAATTCAGATAAACCTGGAAGAGGCACCGCCAACTATATTCACCAGCTCTTCAGTTCTCAACGTAAGGCCCATAATCAACTTGCAACATGCAAAACGGTTTATCGCTAGAACGGGAACGGATCTTGGCAATGGTGAAGGTAATGGATATGCGAATTTCACGGTGAAGGATGTCTTTGGAGGTGCAGAGATTCTTTCATTTGATGCGACGATTGGCACTCGCACCAGATCTTCCTACCTTCTCAACTTCAACTCTCCAATAAATAACTCAGCAACATGGCGAGGCGAAGCGATTGGATATACTACCTCGCGAAATATTGCATATGCATCTCACGATCAACATCTGCGTGGATTGACTACTAAGGTGAGATCAAAACATCAAGAACTAAGCTTCGAGGCAGTATGGCGAACTGTGTCTGCCAATTCGGAATACGTTACCCAGAGTGTGCGGGACCAAGCAGGTGACACTATCAAAGGAGCGATTGTTCATTCCTGGCAGTCTGACAGTAGAGACAGCTCAAGTTTCCCTACTAGTGGACTTTATTTCAAAACTGCTCAAGAGATTGCGGGACTCTTGGGTGACGTACCTTTTATTAAAGGTTCATTCGAGTCACAGTATGCAGCCTCCACTGCATCCAAGTTTGTTACTGCTAATGTCGGTTTACGAGGCGGTCTGCTGTGGATGGCGGAGGGACGAAAGTCACACCTCATGGACAGGTTTTACTTGGGCGGACCGAATGATGTTAGGGGGTTCTCTCTTGGTGGTATAGGTCCTCGAGACGATGGAGACAGTTTAGGTGGTGATGCATTCCTAGCCGCCGGTCTGAGTGTCTTTTCAAAGCTGCCGAAACTCTCGCCTGAAAATCCGCTGCGAGCACAGTTCTTCGTGAATGGAGGATCGGTTCTTCCGCTTATTCAAAATGCTCCATCCGAGACTTTCAAGCAACTGATTTATAGACCTTCGGTGGCAATGGGTCTAGGTTTAATGTACAATCATCCAGCCGCACGATTTGAGCTGAACTTCACACTTCCGCTTATTGCTGGAATCAACGAAAACACCCGAAAAGGGTTGCAGTTTGGGGTCGGCTTCTCATTTCTATAGACAATTTTGTAAATATCTTTATACACTTTGGCATTCTTCCTCTTGGGACTGCCAGATTTTTCTATTCCTTCTCGAGAACAATTGAAAATTTGATCGTGCCATACCGTTTTCTAATCATCGTGATGCAGCGCTATCCATTTATTGTGCATTTTAATCATCTCTGGGATGATAATCTGCTCAATCTCAACACCTTCCTTTTCTTGCTCTGGGGTCAATTTGAAATTTACGACACTGTCATTAGTGACAAAGACAACTTCCTGCTTTCTGGTTTGGAGCATGTTTCCGATCACCAATTGATGGGAATACCTTTCCAATGCCCTTTTCGCTTTCTTCAATAGGATTTTCGGATCTGTTTCTAGTTTGAACGAAACAATCATTGCTCCAGGAGTCCAGTTCTCGACCAGCCGCTTCAAAAACTTTGGAACTGGATCAAGATTCACCACCAACCTTCCACCTCCTTCGTCAGATTGGATCTTATGCTCTGAGATACGCGACGACGGTAGGAAAAAATCACTGACTGCCGCCGCCAAGTAAAACAAGGCACTGCTCTTTGCGGTCAAAGTTCCGAGTTGCAACGAAACGCTTCTGAGGGTGAACATGTACTGATTGACTGTTGTAAATGGTACTGCCAGCAGAAGTCTGTTCTGCTTGACATGCTGATACTTTCTGAGCACTTCCAACATTTGATCCTGATATTCGCCGCCCACTGCCACTTTGCCGTTGTCCTCTACCATATAGTCTAAAAAGCAATTGGTCGAATGAGAATAGTGGCGAGAATACGGCAATAGCGAAAATTGCCGGTGTAGAAAGATAACGGCATATCCCTGCTCGAGTAACAACTCGGCACTAGTCGCACCTCTCGTACCAGCGGAAAAGTTATCAATAAATCTGACCGTGTTGTTCTCCAAAGGCACTGTAGTACCACCACTTGTCACCAACGCAATTGGTCGTTTCGTATCGTGAAGTTTGAGGAATTCACTCACGGCCGTCTCGATCTGGGGCAGGTAGGAAGGTGCAGGGTTGCTGGCAAAGTAATTGCTTTCCTCATCGAGCTCAGCCGGGGGATATTCTTTGACTGTACGGTCAATGGCCTGGTCGGCCACTGGGTTCGAGGTGTGTAGATTGAGTTGATTCATCGATGTCGATAAAGCGGAGACCCATCTCGAAAGACCGAAATGCAATGCATTAGCCGGCACACGGAGCGAGGAGCGCGCGGGGGGAGCCGAGGATCCCACTAACCGTAGTGCTCAGCCAACGTCCTTGAAGAATCATTCTGATTGAACAATCCGCTCTATACAGGGGTTTGAGCTTCATACTGTCCCTTAGCCTAAAGAAGGACCATGGAAAAAACTTCAGCAAGTTACTGGCGCCGCAATTCAAGCCGCACTTGCTCTGGAGAACGTGGGGCTGAAATTCTTATTATAAAAGCTCTTATTTTATTTACAACATGCAACTGCTTTATATAAGAGAATAACCTGTCAGTATCTTGATGTAAGGTATTCTTACAGCGTAGATCTCGTCGTGTTAATGTCGGTTATATCGGTGCCTTCGTGGCCATGCTCTTCAGTCACCACTTCCTTATCATCGTCCAACTTTCTCTTGGCTCTGATTTTCTCATAGAAAAGCATAAATACACCTTGAGCATTGAGAACTTGATGCTCATATGCCAGTTCCACAGAGTGATCCGAGATTCTCCACCAGTAGCCTTCATTGCATTTGCGGTAGCACACATAATGTCCAAAGTTGTGGGAGCCGAAATGAACGACAACCGCTCTCAGTGAGTACAGCATTCCTGATCCAGATTCTGGGATTGGTCGCATTGGTATACTCGGATCATTGTTGATATCCGATGTGGTATCGATGACATAGTCACTAGTATCCAAGACGAGTGGAAATTTTACAGGTGTGTAGTTCTTAGTCGTTGCTCCAGTATACATGTTGAACACTGAGCGATTGATATGAATCATGATAATATCTGCCGTGGGCAATGCAAGCATGATCTGCTTCGACTTGTCACACTGTTCCTTATGGCTAGGTGGTTTAAGGACGCTGTATTTTTTCTCGTCAATCACTTTTTCCTTCAGTGCTTGATCTACTTCGTCGAGACGGGCCTGGAAGAGCGCCTGGACTTGGCTACCAGCTGCAGATAGCTTCATGTGCAATTCTTCACGGAACTTCAACAGGGAGCATCGGTAGCATTCTACACCCGAAATCGTTTCCATGCTGCAGTACTCTGATATCAGTTCTTCAAGTTTGATGAAATCTTTCTTCGCCCGTGAAAAGTTGCTCAACCCCAGATCCAGTGACGATATTACACCACGACGAATACCTTCCATCTCGCCGCACTTGAGACACCCGACACGCATTGCCGAGGTGCCATCAAATGGAGTCACAATTGCGTCTGGTCGCTTTTCTATATTCACTCTTTTCTTAACATCTTTTTCCAGCTCATGCAGCAATGCTTGGAAAAACTCCTGGGCATCTTCTTGGTCGTAGCCACTGTACCGGGATCCTTTATCAAGACTCTTGATCAGTTCATTTGTCGAGTATGTATGCTTTTTTACCGTCTTTTCATTAAGCTTCTCTATTAGCCGAGCTAGCACAACTGACATTTTGGAGCCTTCGACTTTGACGTTTTTATTCAACACATCTTTGAGGTGCTGTAGCGATGCAAATGACTGTACTACTGTATTCATGAAGCAAGTGTTGCCCTCGTTATACAAGCCGCCGACATGAAGCTTTTTTGCCGCCTCAAGGCCCTCACGCTGGTCTTCCGGGTAGTCATTTGCCGGGTTATGTATTGTATTTAGAGCCTTGTCATATATATATCGAGCGCCTGCGGATGCCATATCCACAGACCCCGAAAACGTGTCTGAGAGCATGAGGACGATGATTCCCCCGACCACAGCCGCAAATGTCGTAGTAGGGACCCCGCCTATAGAGTCCTTGGGTTTATTCGCTATCTGCACAGGACCCTCGAAAAATATTAGATACGAACCGACTGCCAAAAAGCCCAAGACCACCAAGACGACGACCTTTCTACTCAGTGCCTGCTGGCGGATTCGCATAACGGAGTGCTGGTAACACTTGAGGGGGAAAAAAAAAGTCGTGGAAAAAATTCGCGGTTGGGAGGTTCCAGAAATTGACCATGTATGGTGCGGCTAAATTTTTTTTTTCCCGTGTGTGAAATCAGGAGTTTGGAAAACTGTCATACTAGTACCATTCACTTTGCTTATAGAAGAAACGTGCAATAATGGCGAAAAGTATGGACTGCGGAAGAAGTTTTGCATAATAGAACTAACAATTTACAGAGCAAAGCTTAAGATCACGAAATTCCAGGAAGCTTGCCGAGTTGGGCCTGGATTCTGAGTTTTCAACTGCGAAAAGCGACAACTTGAGCGGCAAGACTATTGTAAGAGACAAGATTGCAGAGCTTTCTGTTCGCGGTGTAATCGGCGATGATGATGAGGTCGCGGTCAAGGATAAGCGAAAACCAGCCTCCGTTCCAGTGTCTGGAGGTATTTCCAAGAAGCAGAAGCAAAAGGCTCTCTCGCATAAGCAAAAGCTGCGACGGGCTCAAGCCATTGAACGAGGCGAGAAGATCACAGAGCAGTTGCAGGAGAAAGTTGCATATTCGAAGGAGCGAGAACAGCAGATAAAGCAACGAAAGAAGACTTGGGAAAAGGTGAATGAAGAAATAAAAGACGCTCAGAAGTCTACTAGTGCGAACGGTTTCGAAGCCTTGGCAGACTAAGTTTGTCGCAATTTTATGGAGGCTGCACCATACTATGGCTCCATCCGCATCTCAAACTACGGCCCCTGAAGCTCTCATTCGATAGCTGCACGATTGCCATTGCAGCGCTTGTGTGTGATTCAAATTGCACGAATGCATAGCATGAGCAACCTTGACCATGCGGCCTGAAGTCGACAACAGAGCCAAAGCTGTGCAGATATTGATGGAGCTCCTTAAAATCTGTCGGTCCTGAGATTTTGCCCACGTAAATTGTGCAATGCCATGGTGGAGATTGGCGCACCACTTCTTCGTACTGAATAAATATTGCTGACTCGCTAGGAGGTCGATTTTTAGCCCAATTGCACCGTATGGACCGGCTTCCCAGCCAGACTCCGTCCATGGCTTCAATTGCCTGTTGTGCGTCCGCGGCATTCTTGTAAGAAACGAACCCGTAACTTCTTGACCGTCCAGTGGACATGTCCCACATTACCCTCGCTTCATTGATTGAGCCGAACTTGCCGAATGCCTCCGGAAGGATCTTATCGTTTACATCGCTGGCTATATCACCGATAAATATGTTATAGTTCCCCGAATCTCGTATTGCCTTTTTTGTGTCGAACCCGTAGTTTATTCGAATTTGCTAGGGCCTTTGTTAGCTTTCGGGTGATGCCGCTTGAGGAGTGGTAGCTTTCTTACAACATTGTTAAGCGTATAGCCGTCCAGTGACGACAATGCGGCCCTTGCTGCGCTAGACGACTCGAATTCGACAAATGCATAATTCAATTTCTTCTTTTTGCGATTTTTGTCAGTCATGATTCTCACAGATCTCACATTCCCTGTGGCGCTGAACAAATCAGCGAGGCTCCTTTCATCCACTTGGCTGTCGAGATTCCTCACATGAAGTATATAGCTATTGAGTTCACGCCCACCATTACTGGCAATTGCTGGCTGCCGAATAAGAACCTTCTCGAGATTCTTATCAAGCTGGGTAGAAGCTTGCAAGTCCTCTTCGAGCATGGTGTGCACATATGAGGACGCTGAGGTGGCATTGGCACTAGAGAAAAAATTATTTAATTTTTGGGGCACTTCATTGTTAGTGCAGTGATATATCTGAAGGCATTGAGCAAAGGTTCTCTAGCTCAGGAAACTTGGCCAACAAGCTATGGCTCGTTTAAGATCTGGCATGGGTGAAATGATAAATCAGGAAACTAGCTTTTTCGTTCATCAAAATCTGATTCAATTGAAATCCAATAATCCAGCTCCATTTCATGTCTATACGGCGAGGGCTTGAAGTTTCCGTATTGTGTCATGCATACGCAACTAGCGTGCAGGCTGCATATCTTAACGGCAAGTACCAGGTAGCACATTCACACTCGTTTGTATCAGATACAGGACTGAAATTCTCGATTTGCGATAGAAATAACAGTCAGCACCTAATGAAGATATTTTAACACGCGCGTAACAGGCAAGGTTTAATCAGAGCTATAACTTGCATGCAATTTTCTGTACTACGGAAGAATTTGCATTGTGAGCCGCATTCAAGCAATGAGGCTACTCTGACGCAGTGGGCAAAGGATTGCATATTTTGGGGCAAAACTTTCACTTTTTGGCCGTTTAGAAGTGCGATGGAGAGCGAGGAGTAGATGATCGGGGTAGATTAAAGGGAGGAATTTGTAAGCAAGACTCTCTTGAGGATCAATGGTCGGAGAAGGACGTTTCATTGGACAGCAAATTTCGAGCATCGGCGCCGTTTCACGCATTCGGAATAGTTCAAACCTCAAGCCTCATTTGACGCCAAGGTATTTTTTTCAATCTGATACTAGTACAATCCTGGTGGGATACAAGGATGATCATTAATCTCACTGTGTCTTACATCCAGACCCACACATGTATATAAGCAGAGTTGTTCCCTATTCATAATAATTCGATTCTGTATCAGACTCTGAATTTCGACACCGCAATGGGATACGAGGATACTGCCATTACTACTGCTACTAAGCCGACCGCAGGATGCGGGTCCTCTTGTGGCTGTGGCTCCGATACTTCTGAGGCGCCACCGTCTGAATCTCTCGACTCAGAGCCTAGTGATGACATTGACAACCCGATGATGAAGATGATGAAGATGACGATGACGGGGATGTTGAGTGATGTTCCTTGTCTTATTAAAACGATACGCGATTCTCTTGAGATTGAATAAAGATTGTTATATTCATATTTTATTTTATTAAAACTATTGTGTTCTCCAATATTACCCACTTCGAATCTTGGAGAAATGTGGGCGTCTCATATTGTGCGGATCTGTAGTTTGTATACGCTTGTGGAAGGCGAATAATATTCATTTGTATATTTCAACTTACAAATATACAACACAACGTATCTAAGAATGGGAAACGAGTGATTGTGCTAAGAAATGAAACAGCAGATCATACTAAGATCGGTGCACACTTGCACGAATATTCATTGGTCTCGATTTTTTTACTACCGTAATGGCCAAATACAACGTACCGTATACGAGCTGATACATTTACATTATTGAATTGAACGGGCGCTATCTTAAAAGCGTGGATTGGTCTAAGAAAGATCCCTATATTTTATGTCAGAGTTCGGGCTTTGTATACGACACAGTCGACTCAAGAGGCGTCTAGAATGGCCCCTAACTGCTCTGCCTTGACGAGGTTCGCCATCGCTTGCAGCCCAGCCTCTGGTTCCATCAAGACTGGCTCTTCCATTGACTCCTTCTTGAACTCTTCGTCGCTCAGGCCGTCAGGCCAGAGTGGTTTCAATCTCAGCGCGGTACCTTGTTAGGTAGGCAATTCTCTTGTGTCGGTTCCTTCCTTGACCATCAGGGTCAAGTGCAGCATCTGTGCGTTCAATGCACCGAGACTCTCAAGCAGTAGCGCGTAGATTGGATTCGTCGCCGTTACTCCATCCTATAGCCTTGATGCCTTTTGCGTCGTTACCAGATCAAACCTCGTCATAATTGGCATGATACCTGACTCAGCTTCCATAGTAACTATCGGTGTGCTTTTGACTGAGCCCAAAATCTTTCTGAGTGCTCGGTTTCGATATTCTAAGGCCTGCGAGACTGTTATCCATGCCTCTTCTAAACCCACACCTCGCACCCATACTCCATAATAGGCAACACTGTTGCTCGATAGAGCGTGCGCATACATGCACCATTCACTCCAATGACCATGTTTTCCCTTATGCTGGATCTTCGGATAACAGTACGAATTTATAAGCTCTTTATTGTGAAGTCGACCTGCAAATACGAATGAAATCTAAACGAAACCACATAGTCCGGCTTCTGATGTATCTTATGTACTCCTTGACTCTAAACATGATCTATTATTATTATTATTCACCTGGTATTGTGGGTATCTTTCATCGCCATAGCTCAATTGTTTGTTTTGTTTTAATCTAATATATTTAAAGACGGTTATTTGAAGCCTAATGCCAGCGCCGTCTCCCTAGTAAACTAGCCTACATGATGATAATAATATAAAAACTTTCAATATGATTGCTCCTCGATTTTTTAAATTTGATGACGCCGCATTAAATGCGGCGCGATGCGGCTGAAATCTCCGAGGGTAGTGGACTGAAAAATCGGAAATCAACAAATCAAGGTGTCGTGGCTCAATGGCAGAGCATTGGATTTCGGCTCCAAAGGTTGCAGGTTCGAATCCTGTCGACATCGCTAGCCCTTGCTTCATTGAAGTAACTGATTTTTTTTTGATTCAGTGATTGGTATTTCGACGAAATACGATGTCTGAGAAAATTTTCGCTCAGTGGTGCGGCTGAGACACGCGTTGCCTCGGTGAATAGCCCAGAGTCGCGACTGCGCGTGGGAACGCGCTTATCAGATCGAATTCAGGAGGCTCGCTTTTGCTTGGTAGGCACCATGTGCGTATTTGTTGGCTCGGTATCTGTGTTTAGTGAGTACATGTGAATTTGGGGACTTTGTTGATTTTGAGTGTCGTATCACACTTAAGCAGTACCTAGGTTAGTCCTGCAAAAACAGTTGTAGGTGTGATCTTTATTCTTGAAGCCGAATATGGTTTGCTGCCGCTTTGACCTGTAAGGTGTTTGAATTTTCCTTCTTTCCGCCTATTAAGCAGATGCATTGCCATTGCCGATCAGTGAATTTGAGTTCTCTAGATCCTCCTGAGCGGTAGATGCCAGTGCGGATCGATCTGATAAAGGAAGCAATCCCGAATCACCGCTCCGATATCGCTCTCTGCTCTGTGATGATTGAAGCCCCATTCATTAGGCTTTGCCGATGTTGGGCAAACCAATTCTTCATCAATACGTTTTGAGGAAGATGCGTCGTTGCACAATCATGTACAGCCGCCGGCTATTTGAGTGAAAGATCAAGATGGGGTCTTGCATGTAATTGACGCATTCCTCACTTGATAAGGCAATGAAATTAATGGGCCGAGACGTTTGTTTGACGCAGTTTCCAAAAAATTAGGTATGCTATTCACGGAGATGGCAGTCTCGTAGATGGGGACGCCATGTGCATCAAGAAGATGACAATGGGGAAAAAAGATGCCGCTCTGGTTGAGTCTCAATAGCAGCAAGTGAGAGATACAGATATAGCTAGTACCGGTATTGGATGAAACTTTGCTTGAAAAAAAGATGCACTTGGACGCTATTGTACTAGCGCGTTATTCGGAACCCCAAACTTTCCAAACAAAACTGCAAGATACCAAATTGGGCAATTTCCTCACCAAAAGACTCTGTGACGACCTCGAAATGGGCTTAAGTACAATTTTGGTATTTAAAGCTTTTTAAGAAATCCACGTTTGAAACACTGTACCCACCCGAGAGCCACTAAAGTTCTTTCATAGTAAGAGAAGAAGTGTCTCGACAAACGTGGACACCGACCCGCAAGTGTTCCAACCCCTAAGCGGGTTACCCCCAACAACACTGCCCAATTCCTTCACACCTTTCCTAGTTTCAGATGATCTTGACTCATTAACACACACGGATATAACTATATAAGCAGGAGCACTGTCCTCCTATTCACTGATATTTTTTTCGCGTTGGAGTGTAGCCATACAAATCCTCATCGACCCAAATGCCTAGCAAGAATCCCGCTGGAAGCACTGGCAAAAGCGCTCCACTTGGTGGTTCACACACTGATCCTCGATACTTCCGACCTTTCACACGCAAGGGCCCATTGACATATCCAAAGAATCCAGACGGGTCGTACAAGCGAATGCAGACTCCGCCTCTAGACCCACCTCGGCGATAGATATTCCAAGTGAGGCGGGTTTTTTTTCTGTTTTCAGGGGGGCTGCCGCCTGCCAAAACCGTCCAAGCTATTGGGCGTTTCTCGGATCCATTCCAGATGAATTGTATATAATATCAGCATTTGCTCTTTCTTGTTTCCCTCAAAATATTTATTCAAATAAAACTTATTCTTTCCATGTTCTCTCTACAACGTGGATGAGCATCTCATCTCTCACCACGCGAGCCGCACTTCTTTGTCTCAGATCGAAGCCTCCTTTGTACAGGAATTTTCCTGGCGGTGAATCTTATTGCATCAGATAAACTCGTGTTACAGAGCCGAATGAAAGACATCTGTTATATTTTGGATCCGTATAGTGATTATCGATAACATGTGATGGCACATATGACTGATTTTGAAAATTTTGTCGCTGTTTTGAATAGCGAGAGATTGATACATGAGAATGAGTGAATGCTATTAGTACAATTAATAATTAAACACAAAGGGTCAGCATAAATATATAGATCAGCATAGTGGGTAAATTTCCTACTGCCATCAATCTTGTCGCACCCGATTTCTTGGAATCGGTGCTGGTCGCGGACGCGGACGACGAGCTCGCTGGTGCGGAACTATGAGCCGGAGCTACCGACGTGGTGATATCACTGAGCTTATTCAAGTCAGTGATGTTACCGCAAATCTGCAACGGAGAAGTTTTGGAGTCCGTCTCATTCAGCACTGCAACGCGGTAATAGAACTGCAAGATAGGATCTGGGTTCGCGACAGATCCCGAAAACTCGTCGTCAGAAAGCACACCATTCGTCAAATTTGCAATACCTATCAGGTCGATCATGTTTGGAATCGGACCAAAATAAAACGTGCCAGAGCCTAAAGGTGGTCCACTCATGGGCGTCGACAATGCACTCCAAATTGCAGCGACATTGTAAAAAGTTCCGTTAAGAACTGCGGCAACTCCATCTCCCACTGAGCCGATAATCACTCGCACCGCACCATCTGTAAGATCACTTTCACTGCACGGAAGACTCTTGCAGCTAGATTTTGCTATTCTGGCAGTGACTTCTACCTGTGTATCACTGACAGAAGAGGAGAAGGTATACCCAACCGGCTTCTGTACTGCGGAAATGTTCTGATATGGCGAATTAACTTGGAGATTAGAGATTGGCACCTGTACCGAGGACGATGACGATGACGATAGATCCTTTCCATATAGCTCTTCGGTAATCGTGCCCATCGATAAGTTGCGTAAGCTCGTGAATGTCGCGCCGATGTACAGCAGATCGTTGACAACGGGTACCAACGACGAACAGTCCTTGTAACCGGCATTCTGACAAAACTCGTGTGCAGTCACGTAGTCCGAGTTATCGAGTCCTGCAGTCGTCAATGAGATCGGGGCCATAGAGTACGACTCGTTGCCGAAGAACAAGCCACCAATCGTGATTTTGGGCGACGAGTAGTCGAAACACTGCAACTGCACGGGCCCCCTGAGCGATGTGCCAGGAACATCAGTTGGCTGCGGCAGTGCAGTAGTAGGGTCCAGGTCTATACTACTACTCTGACTCTGCACAATCATAGGTCCAAGCGCTACGGCCAGCAGCACTGCGAAACCGAAATTCATTGCTCTTTGTTAGTGTGTCGTCAAGGACACCTGCTGCAATGTTTATGGGGACAAGAAAAGTTGTTTCCCGGCGCAGATCCCGTCATGCCGGATTAAGCGAGAGACATTGTCTCACCTTCCAAAATAGCTTAGGGGCCTTCTAAATCGTGCGGCTCGCCGGGGCTCATCACTTTATACAATTGACGCTGCAAAAATTGGTTTCTACTTGGAATAAAATAGATGGCTATTGAGAATATCTCTTCAGATCAGCATGATAATTTTAAAAGGTACCTCAGGGCGCCTATCAAGGAAGAGGCACCGATAAATGAGCGGTATGTGGAGCTGGCCCGTCCACCAACTGTGCCGCCTGAATGGTTTTTCAAGCCAGAGGTATATCGGCCGAATCTTCCATCAGCATATTGTTATCCTGCAGTCGTTTTAAAGGATTGGATCATGTTTAATAAGGAAGTGACAAACTCATTTTGGTTGAGGTGGTTCGACAAATTAGCCGCAGCGGGCAGTTGCAATGACTTTGATTACGAGCATGTGGGCTACCACCCGGACGAGCTTTCGCTCGTACTTGCAAGTCTTGCGGCAGATGTAAATGTTTTCCGGCCGGTAGAGAAGCTGCTTTCTGGTATGGGATTTACTGTCGACCGAGATACGAATATTAATGGCCATACGTTAATGAGAATGGAGAGGATAATCCGATCGCCATTGTCGAAAGCAGCTGCTTTATGTGTGAGAATTGTGGATCCTACATTCGGTGATATATATACTTGCTACTATCAATGGATTCAAGGTGCTGATAATGTGTGGTCTGCTAATTGGAATACGCTCATGCAGGAAATGTCGCAGGCAATTTCATTTGCAGAGACAAATCATTACGTGGTAACGAATTATACTCATTGGTTTTTCTTCAAATACACTGGATGCGATGATAATGGGGGCTCTGCATTTGTTCTTTATCGGCACATTTCACAAATGTACCCTTCAGTGCGCGAGAGCCTTGCTGCGTTGGCGGTCATGGATCCAGAGCCTGTGGCCCAAGACATGCAAGACCAGATACATGCGTACTTTCGGCAAAACAAACTGAATATGATACCGCAAGTGATTCCATTCGATCGGTGGGATTTCAAGCAGGTAATTGGGTACGACTGCAACTTTGACACCATGAACACAAACACTGACGACCCATACACTCAATTATTTATTGGCATGACACACATTGACTGCTTTTTTGACAATGTGCATTTCAGCCAGATCGAATCGCTACAGGGCCAAATTGGCCACCCTGGCAGGTGCCGCATAGTGACTTTACCACTATCAGCAACTGGTCAAATGGCGTTTGAAAAGATATACGACGGCCAATGGCTTGATGAGCGCATCCCGTTTGATAAATTGTCGCTTTCGGCAGTGGCAGGAGAGTGGAGCCGCGAGCGGTTTACCATTGCTGCAAACTACTTCAAGCGAGAGTATCAAGCGTACGATCGCATGCACGACATTCAGGGAATGGATGTACCGGTGAAATATGGATTTATAGTTACAGATCCTTACGAAGCACACAACGAGCGTCTACCCGGTATATTATTCCAATACATGGATGGGTTCATTTCGCTGCAGGACTTTGTCATAGCTGCAATGGCCGAGCCGCAAGCTACAGACAGCTTTACCAATCTTGCCAACTGCCAGCAATGCACCTGGGATATCATTTTGCGAGTCCACCAGTGCATGGTCGCACACTGCCGAATTGCACTTGACCGGTTCTTGATCCACCCGGTGAGCCATTCGATAGTGCTTTTGGGCTTTTCGCACGCAGTCTCAGGCGCCCAAAGCAGTGAAAGCTTTAAATACGACTGGGACGCATGGCAGGACATGTGGGGGCTACCGCGAGATGCCAACATTTATCCACACGAGAGCGGTGCGTTTTTCCGCGAAACGCCGCTAACACGATGGCTCGATGAACAAGAGTCCGATCTGAGCGACAAAGAATCGGCTGTCACTTACATTTCTCCGCAATTCGACACGATAATGTCGTGAGTCGGTTTGTTGTCCGCTGTAGTGGGCACTTTTTCAATCTGGTCGACAATGTGCTGGCCCTCAATAACCTTGCCGAACACAACATGTTTGCCGTCCAAATGGGGCTGCCGCCCGAAACAGATGAAAAATTGGCAGCCATTCGTATTAGGTCCCGTATTTGCCATAGAGACACTATATTTTTCATGCTTGAATGGGAACCCTTCGTCGTCGAATGCAGTAGTTCCGTATATGCACATCGACCCGGTGCCATCCGCTTTGAGAAAGTCGCCGCCTTGCATCATAAAGTTGCGAATGACACGATGGAACGGTGCATTTTTGTAGCCCTGAGGGATTGATCTGATGACATGTTCTCCAGTGCAGTATTGTCGAAAGTTTTCGCACGTCCGCGGCAGGGCTTCAGCAAACAGCTCAATCTTGATCCTACCAAGCGATTGCGCTTTTGTCACGTTAGCAAATCACATACTCAATCGCTAAATCCATACATCCAAGCGATACCTGCCATGTTAGCCTAACTCATAATAAACAATAAATCTTACATCGAGAAATACCACCGGTCGGGTCATCTTTTTTTAGCCGGAGGTGGACAAGAAAGTTGAATGTTCCCAACCTCGAAAAGCACCCCTCCCCCACTACACAACTGCAACATGGTGGCCGTCGTACTGCTAGCGGCTGGCGTGGTGATCGTGCTTCTGGTCGTGATGCTGCCGGTATTCAACGGCATTGGATCGTACAAGAAGAAGATTTTGGTGGACAACCCGCAACTCGCGGCGCGTGAAGAGCGGCGGAAGCAGCTGCGGGAGGACAAGAAGCGACGACAGGCCGAAGACGCAACGGGAGCATATAGGCCCGCGTCATGGGACACTCCACAGGAAGAGACCTCTAGCTTTGCGTCGGGGCTGAGGGACCGTGCAAGCGATACGATGAGCCGCAGCGGTATGCGATTCTCGCCTAAAATCGACTCGCCGTCGTCGACGCACCAGCCCAACGACAATGTCGGCCAGTACGTTGATCCGACCAAGGCCCGGTCGAGCCATATTAATAACAATTTTGATTACGACAAGTTTATCAAAGAGCAAGAGGATGCCGATTCTAAAGAACCAAACTACGCAAAGAACTTGGAGGACGTAGCTTGATTTTTTTTTGCGCATGTATATTTATTAAAATATGACAATTGAACTTTTTTCACTTTGAGTTTAAGTATTCTACATTAGACGTTTTGACCCGCATGGTCGATGACTGGCGGTCTTCATGGTACGGAAGTTGGTATGCAGAAAGTCGAACGGATTTCACAACTTCTTGACGAAATGTCAGCTATTATTATTGGAGAAACATATATGACTTTCTATCAACATATTCCATCTGGTAGTTTGACCCCAATGTCATGTGGCTAGAGGTATCGACTACAGTTACCCAATGAGGCATGTCGTCTTGCCCACGATGAAATGATATACATAGAGACATGAATATTCTGATGAATTCAGTATCTCAAGCATTCGAGAAGATTTTTATTTATCAATTGTGTGTATATTTGCCATTCCTCGCCTGAAATCTGCTGTTAGTATTCCTATTAACCTTCACCACTGAGAATGATTTGATTGACTCACAGGCACCAGAGATCCGTTATTTTAAGATAAAACCATTGATGTTATTCGAAGTGCATCGTTGCATTTGGTATTGACTGTAGCGATACCAATTTTGCAAATACCACAGAGGATCACCAACGAGGTCTTCAAAGTTCTGGATTGTCCTGGTCTGGTCTTGCTATTCTAGTGCTGTTTATCATTGACTTGTATATCATTATTCGCATCTGAGACTTGCATTTACGTTCCCCTCCGCCTCCGATGCATCAGCCTTGTTCAAAACTCAGGCGCTCAATGCCTCGATTCTAATACAGGAAAAAAGCACCTCACTGCGGTGGCTCTTTCCATCTTTATTGACAGTTTTCACGTAGCCTGATAAAGTTTACCCAATATAGAAAAATAAAGTCATATGCAAATGTCTCTTGTTGCATGCCGTTTGGGAATCGCCGTCGAATGGGTTCGGTCGTTACGTCTAGCGAACAAAGTCGCCTTCATCAAAAATCCCCATACTCCGTGTTAAAACATCACATACTCTTTAATAGTACTAGAATACCATTTCTGAACTACAGAAAGTTATGTCTCTGCACCAGTTACGAAATAGAAAGCTTGTATCTCTCATATCCGGCCCATGTACGTCATGTCGGAGATTGCGTGTTTCCACTCCGTGCCTAACCAACACTCATAGATTTTTACTAGAAAATAAGGCACATTGCTCCAGAACATTCTTTGTTACTTTTGGCGAACAAAAAAAACTCGAAATAGCTAAATAAATTGTTTGTTCCAGCCCACAATTTCTCACATCCGTGAACGGTACGTACGCGTTTTTGTATAATATATCGCAGAAGAAACATCACTTCAAAGAACTCAAGCTCGCCTAATACATAGTTATTGCTAGCCGTCGATCGGGTGCATTCGAAGCATTTGCCGTAAGCTCCCTGGATCTCTTTAAGTGCCACCAATCGGGGAATACACTTTCAATGCAAGAGTATCTATTCTCACGTTCCATGGAACCTCATGTGCAAAACAAGAAAAAAAACGTGCGTGCATTCAAGATTATCTCGATAGAAATTTCCATTCCCCTTTATTCCAGTATCCATAAATGTTTCCACACTGATAGAAACACGCGTGCGTGCACAACTGAATCTTGTCAAATGCGATACCATGCAGGACCTTTGTTCTTTTCTGATCGAATCACCGACTACAAGCATTTTAACAGGCAGAAATAACACGCAATCTCTGCAAATAGTGCACGTTTACAATTGTTTGTATCTAGATGCAATTACTGTACGCCCATAACTGTGGTGCGGCTTTTCAGCGACCCTTGTTGGCCCAAGCTGCTGGGACGACGCTGTTGTTCCAAAGCCTCCTGTTTTTTTTCCACACGCGCATTTCCAAGTGCCAATTTAACACCTTCCAAGCGGCGTGACCTTCCAACGCATGAGATCTGGATATGCAACAAATCAATTGATTCCTTTTTGTTCTTTATTTGTTCGATCGGTGTTTGACGGTGAAATCGATTGATATGATTTGTTTTTTTTACAAGAGGTTTGAATGGTACTGGTATCTTAAATGCTCCTGGAAAAGGTACTGTACACTTGCGAGTAAATTTACCCGTAATAGATTATGTGAATCTTTGATTATCTCAGATAACCCAGCTGTACATAATCCTGGATAAATTTTCAAATGAGGCATTCTTTCTGCATAAAGTGCGGGCGGGGACTAGTCGTTCTCATAGAGGCAGCTCACGTACAACTACTGTAGGTCTGTAAGGCTTTTTCATCGCAGACACACAAATCTAGCAGATGCAGCGGTAATCACCAAGTGTAAAGGATCCAGAACTTGTGAGGATTTGCACAACGCTAAATGGGGACACCACTGGCGTTATACACTAACGCATCCTGCAAGCAACCAAAGCTTAATCATATCAGAGCAGCCAAAAGATGCACATGATAATTTCCGGGCCAAGCTTTTTTTCGCTCTCTTCCAGTACTTCTGTCCCTCCGGGTCTCAATGCATTGGGCACAGGAAATTGCGTTGTTGGAAATGAGGCATCTCTGCTGTATGTGCCTCCCCTCGTATCGATTACGGGCAGATATGTGATGCTGCATCAATTAGACCCGCGCTGTTTTATGCACTTTGCATATCCGGCCCGCACGCAATTCCAAGTATAATATGCACCAGCTGATGGGGCAGAGCGGAGTCGCTGAATGGCCCGGGAATTATGGGGAGTCTGGTATGAGGCATTCGACAGATGGGTAATTATTATCAAGCTACAGGAATGGTAGTAAAAATATCGCCTAGTTTTTCGAATGACTTGTTCTGTACATGTTATCCACCATTGCTGGAATACTTTGTATGATAGATCCCCACTGGCTGTTCATGCATGAATCGAGAAAAATTACGAGATTGCGGACCATTTTCTCACGAACACTCCGCCGCCTCCGGCACAAGCACATGGCCCGCATGACTCTCTGTAAATTAGCCGAGACAGGTACGGATGTAACAGTCGAGATGGTCAAAAATGTGAGTGATCGATGATCTCGAAAACGCTAATGTATATCTATCAGATGTAAAACAGGTATACATAAGGAAGTACGGTAAACGAGTCGTTTACCAAATTGTATCTATTTCAAGCGTAACACGATATAACCGTTTTCCTGTAACTTCATATAGGCTCAGATCAACTGCAGCAGCTTCACTTCCAACGCACACGGTTGACTAAGTTGGTCTAAGATGATTCACACGTTCGCCATTCGGCTCTTAGTTCTCCAGCTCGAGAAATAGTCTCACAATGTATCTCGGATTTTAGTGCTAAGATTTACGGACGTTTAAAATGAGACTTGCATCCCGAGGACGCCCTTTTTGAAATCTGTTGCAATGACAGGTTGCAATGACAGGGTGTGTCATCAAAAAAAGAGTCTTCTTCTCAAGATTTCACTTTTTTTTTAACTATGAACGTATCTGACTATACTAGCAGTAAATATGATCGGATTCTCGGGGGTTTCATACAGCATTTTGTCCATCTGAAAGGATGCATCGGTCTTGCAGCAGGCGCACTTGACCAGTAGCGGCGCGAAACCGCTCTTCCAGCGATTCTAGACTCTGCAATGCATCAAAGAGGTACGACTTTTTTATTTTATTGATTCACACTAAAGTAACATACTTCTAGTTGTACCGGTACTAGTAATTACAAGTCGAATTAGGAACTGTTTATTGCAGATGAACGGGAGGCCGGTCCGGTTTACGACCTGGACGAGAGGGGGGGGGGCTTGATAGAGAAAGCAATTGAATCAATTTCATCGATTTTAAAGTCCGGATTGAAGCCCAAAGTAAACCACATCTGGAAAGTGGAACACCTGAAGCAGAAACCAATTTATGCAAGAAACATTGTGAGAAAGACGCAGAGATTACAGGTCTCGTATGGTGCGGCCGTTCGGTTTATTTCCTGAAATTCATGTACTGTACGTGGGGGAACTGTGGGGCCATTTGTAAACAGGGGAACAGAAGACCCCCGGTGCACCACTATGATGAAAAAGATGAAAAAGTTGAAAGAGGATATCATACGAGATGGAATCAAACGAAATGTTTAATCGATTAAGCACGATAATAATCAGCCGGCCCCTTTTTCTCTTACATATTGAAGTGTCTTTGAGATAATGAAGCTCCAAACATGTGAAGCGGTGCGGGTGCGGGTGCGGCCTCCGGTTCCGGGCCGATGAGGGTGAGATGCTCATCTTTATTTAATTTTTTTATTTTTTTCATTTTTGAAAGATGAGATGCGTGGGCGGCGCTGGCGCTGTTAGTGAGGCTTCCCCTACGACATTGAGGATGCCATGTGAGCCGCTTTAAGGACTGCTGGCAAATTTCCCTTGGAAATGATTATTACCGCTGGTAGGAAATATGACAAAATACACTACCATTAGTCCAGTAGATATTTTTATGTGCTCTAGCTAATGGCCGAAGGTGTAGTTTTGTAAGTAAATAGTTGAAAAAATTCACCCCTTAAAAAGCGATTAGTACCTAGTTAGTGTTAACGCTACAATGGAAAATCCAGATGTACTGAAAAGGTGTGTGTGTGGCCCATGATGACTTGAATCGTTGCCCAAAACGTGCATATCTGGAGTGTCATCGTCATCTGTGAAATGTGCACGCGTGTACACCAATCATGCACCTGGTCGTTTTCGTAAGCAAAGTTTCACTCGCATCTGCTTTTTTAAGAGGCCATGGAGAGATTATCAACGTTGCTTCGGTAGTGATCATCAATCAGCTCAAGATTATCAAGGGACGTTTAAGTGGGGAATTTGGGGCGGGATTGAGGGTACGAACAGAAAAAACGACGGTTGGTGAATTTTGTATAAACTATTTGCTTCTAGACATTAGTGCTTTACGGGTATTATATAATACAAAGTGCCTGGTGTCTTTTTTTTTTTGGAGCTAAAAGGAAGTAGACCAGTACCAGGGTTTTCTGTGGCCTCCGGGTTCACTGTACTACCACTATATCCGCTCCATGATGGCGATTTTTTTTTTATATCTTCAATGGATTGCGTACACTGGTGTCTCAACCCATCATCGTCATCATCATCTCAGAGATACGAAGACGGCCGTGCATGAACAAGCGTCTCGTGTGTGGTGTGCGCACGGTGCATCTCTCATACTAATGGAAGGAACGAAAAAAAAAATTTGGGGTCTCTTCGCCGCTCCCGGGTTTACTGTACATTTGGAATGGGTTGAATGATGGAGAAACTGATACACCTGTATATGAAGTTTATGATATTCAAATACAATCTCCAATAAAAGCATTGAAAGTAAATGCTTCAAAGAGTTGCTCCCCACATTTTTTTTTTCCACAAACAGCAAACAGCAAGCCCGCATCCTCATCATCATCACCACCCCATGAAATCCATGACAGATATTAAAATATGATATGATTCATCAGATGAGATGAGCCTGTGAAAAGAGAGGACACACAGAAAGTGGAGTATCTATTTGAAAAAGAAACAAATGAATTTGAAAAAACTCCCTGATCATCCATCCCCATGGAGAGAGCTGTACCAAAAATGCGATTGTCACCCTACGAAAGAGAGCCGCACACCGCGAGATTTTATTATATTATACACACACCAGCTAAAATCCTAGTTCCGCTGTACAACCAAGTACCCTGTCGACTTATATGACCCGGATAGATAGATCAGATAATTGTATTTTCCAAATATTTTTATATCAGATATACTAGTACATATTCCGAACCGAAACCCTAGTTTAGAAGAAAAAAAAATAAATGAAAAAAAAAGATTTGCCGGTTAATAGCGGACTTCGTCTGGTTACTCATCTCATTAGAGCCGTTTGATGGTGAACAGGAGAGAGGGCATCACAGAAAAACTCCGTTTGATTCATATCTGCAAAGCGTACGTTACAGCCATTTCGGATTTTTTTGTTTTGCCTTCTATTTTTCCTCATCACCTCATTACATCTGTGTGTGTGTGTAGAGATGTGGGTGATGATCTGATGCCGCTTCCCCCTTTTTCATGCTGTTTTATAATTCGCCGTGATAGTTTATATCTGCAGATATTTGGCATTTTTTCATTGCCTTTAGACGACCGTTGGAAACTTTAAACAGTAGATTCGCAAACTCAGTTTATGGTTTATAATATAAAGATCTAGACTCTATTGACCATATTCTTTAGACAAAGCCACGAATCAACAATCACTTAGCCGAGGTCTCTCATCATCATCATCATCATCATCATCATCATCATCATCATATGGCACGGCTCCAGCCCTCCAGCTTGTCTCTGACTCAGAACCGTTGTTTCCACACAGCAGCGTTGTTGCAGCGATAAAGTCCGATGAAGTTTTACAATCAACAGCTATTCATACGCCCTTTACCACAATACGGAGAACGGTCTTCTTGTAGTTTTTATTTTCTGTTAAATTTTCGATGCAATGCAATGTATTCTCTTTCACCAGTGTCTGTGCGCACACATCAAATGTTTCTGGTTATCTTTGGGACATCTTTTTTCCTTCTGCCTGTCCGCAAAGTACCTCCATGGCTTTTTTTGATTGCCAGATGATTGGCTCGATTACAAGTAAAGCCCTATGAAGTCTGCTCACACCCCGCAAAAGCGGTTTTATTCTATTAACCATGGGTTCCATTTCTTAACAGTATAATATTCTTAACAGCCCATCCAACCTACGCCCATTTATAACACCCCTTATACACTTACACTTGTAAGCATTTACATATTATCTACAGATATATATCAGATATCAGATATACTGTCCACACGCTTACCGGTAGAGTACCCCATCAGATGCCCCTCATTCACACAACTCCAAAGTACCACCGCAGTGGAATGAGACAGGTCATCCATAGAATCTCGAATCTCCTTGCATCTTTCCTTACTTTTGGTACCCATCACCTCTCACAACGCCTCGCTGCTCACCCACACACACACAGATCCCTAAAATCTCCAGAAAAGCAATTCCCCCATACTTTATTTTTCTTCTTTTTTCCCCCCCTCCTCCCCTCGCACCGGCATCACCGTACTACAAGAAAAAATAAAATAAAAAACAAATATCATAGACTCCAAAAAAGCAAACCAACCAAATGAACCTCCAGAAAATGACCTTTTCCCATTATAAATAATGCCTTATCCCCCTTATGACACTCTTGGTGTTTTTCCGCTTTTTCGCTTTCTCTTGTCCACCGCTCTAATAATGTCGACGCCAGCCGGCATTAACGTCCAGCACCAGAGGGCGGCTCCTCCTCCACCACCACCGCCGCCACCACCATCGGCTCAATCTTACCAGCAGCACCATATTCATCACCACCACCCACATCATCCATACTACCACCCATACGCTCAACCACCACCACCGCAATCGCATGAACTATCGCCGCCATCAAACAGACCGCCGCCAATGTACATGTCATCTGTGCACCACCCACACCACCAATCGCCGTCGAACTCACCCAGCTTCCACGCCCCACAGCAGTTTCCGAGCCCCTCGGCAACTTCGTCTTCTAACTCTTCGTCCTCACAACAATCGCATCTTTCCTCACCTGCTTCATCTACGGGGGGACCATACAGACGCCATTACGACCCTGACTCCGCGGCTGGTAATAGCAGTAACAATGTGGCTGCCAACGACAGGCGCAAGACCCCTTCTTCGTGGTCGCCAGACGACGATCTTGTGCTCCGCCACTTGAAAGAGAGCCTCAAACTGGGATGGAAAGAAATCGCATCGCATTTCCCAAACAGAACTACAAATGCCTGCCAATTCCGATGGCGACGTTTGATCTCTGGCAATCTGAGGCAAGTATCTTCGCCGCCAGTGCCAGTATCTCAAGTGCCGCCGCCGCGAGCTCTGCCCCAATCTCAACCATCACCATCTGTTTCTCATCAACCACAACCAATGCATTCTTCATATCAACATGCTCCGCAGCAGCAGCAAATGCCTCGTCCATCACTGCCCCCTACTCCACAACCGCATTCCCTTCCTCTGCCACCACCACCGCCACCACCACCTTCATCACTGCAGATGCAACAACAACAACCACCAGTGCGACGACCACCATCACCAGAACCATCTCCATTATCCAAAGGTTGGTCTAATGTAGAAGATGAGATGATCTTGAGACAGGATTTGCGATTAGAGGAAATCTCAGTCTTACTCGCGAACCGAACTGAGGCGGAGATTCGAGATCGGGCTCGAGAACTCAAAAGACCAGATCAAGCAATGCAGCAACTGCAAGACGCCGTCGCTCGAACAACTCCTCCACTTACAAGCGCATTGCCAACTCCTGGATCGTCTTCCCCAGCTAACAATAAACCAGTGCTGCCTAGACTAGCAACTGCCATCTCTTCTGCATCGGCAACGTCTCCGACGTATTTCAACAATTCTCCCCCTATTCTTTCAAGACCGGCATTGTCCAAGCTCGGCAGCACTTCTTTCTTTGATGGATTGAAGTTACCGGCACCGATTGTGAACAATTCTCCACGACCTGCCATGCCTCGAATACCCTGATCGGGAGACTCCCTTTTTTTTATTTATCTTTTATTCTATTCACTATTCATGTACAACACACTAACCACTTTTATTATTATTTCCTAACTTGACTCTTATCAATTTTTTTTTCTCTAAACGATATGTGCTATTTTTTTATTTAAGCTTCTCTATCTCGATGAGTTTTTTTAGTGCTTGAGCCCTTGACGAGCATAGCGTTCGCTTGGCGGGATAGGGAGACTGAAACAAGATACAAGCTTTTTGAACTTTAGACCCTGAACACACGCTTACAATACTCCATTGTAACATCCACAATTTTATCAGATATCGATACCATTGTAACATAACGGTTCGGGTATACTGTATCTATTCAACAGAGTACAACTCCACAATTCCCCTTTCATTTATGAAGGAAATCTGAGATGACGAAAAGTAAAAATATAAACCAAAAAACAAAAAACAAAAAAAACGTGGTTCAAAACCCGCGAGCGGCTGTGTCTCAGAGAGAAGGGGTGCCAATGATCTCGTTCACAACTTTCAGTTTGACAAGACTGAGACACTGACAGGAATAATCATAAAAACCAATTAAAATTTTTTTCTGCCCCAGCCAGATCGGCGATGGCGCTTTTTTTTTCTGTGTAATTTGTTTTTTTTTTTTTTTTTCCTTTCACTGTGGGTGAGTGAACGCGTGCGCAGGCAGGCTTCGCACTGTTAGTGGGCACGACGCCCCTCTGGGATATTCGGTATTTGGCCGTCAAGTGTTGGTTTTTTTTTTGCTTGCTTGTTTGTTTGATAATTATTTTTATTCTTGAGTTGATTTACTTATGTTTAAAATTGTCGAATACATATTATATTCTCAAGGCGTTGGGAAAAGTTACTAGCGTCGGTAGTACCAAGATACCAAGGGGAAAGTGGTGGAATGGTGGAACAGTGGAAATCAAGCAATCATCATCATCATCATCATCATTAGATCATCATCGCAGTCACGCAGCACAGTACACCACAACGCGCCACGCTCATCTGAGATTTCATGGGCATGATGAGGGAAGCCACCTGTAAATAGGGAAAACTAAAAAAATTTAAGGAAGGGCATCATCGCCTCTCAGGTTGTGAGCCGGTGCCCAACCCAGGCACGGCACTGCAACTGGGCACTGGATGGCTGACAGAGAGACAAGAGATGCCTTTTACACCTCCACCTTCGGTATCCGTAAAAGATGTGATTCCCCATTAGCCGAGAAATATGCCGGTGTAGTAAAGTGTCAAAAAAATGGTGTCTTTCGAGTTTCATTGTGATTCTTTATGTGTATATGCAAGTCTTTAAAGAACGTATAATATTCCAGTCGACTGGAACTTTTGATATCTGATACTACTAGTACATCTGATCTATCTAATCAAGATATTTTTTTTCTTCCTCCCTTCCGACAGCTGTCCGGCTCTTAGACAGGGTTCAGCCCCCTCTGTGTTTCTAACGGGAGGTACTACACCCACACTCCACTCGGCTCATTGGAATTGTTGAATTGCCGCATCATGTTATTCTTAGCTTTTTGTGAATCTTGATTATTCATTCACAAACAAAGAGAAACTCATCGCTCTAACTTTCATCTTTTTTAAACATCTAGATACAGACCAACCCACGCAAACACAATCACATGCCTTGTTCCTTGCTTCTGTACTTCCGAGCTGGGCCGTCGCCGCCGCCGTGTGCTTTCGTTGCACTTCTTTTCGCGATACCCCGGCACAGACACGCATCTTGATAGTACATCATTTACTGTACCAGATGCCCATTTTTTACATTATTTGAAACTGCATCTCTTGTCTAAGCGCATGGAGATGGGATGGACTTTTTCCAACTGGCCTAGCCCCCCTTGCCTTCGTTTCTTTCTGTTATGCTTGCCAAGAAGTTTTCTGTAACGCTATCTGATCTGATAGAACATGCATCCACATTCAAAGAATCTCTTGATCATCCGATAAACAGTAATTTTCAAGTACGAAGCCATCACATGTACATCAGATGAACTTAACACCAGAGAAAACTACACCATTTCTCGGTGCATCTTTGTTCCGTTTACGCCGCCCCAGCGATCATCACATTGTATTTCCTTTAATCGTCAAAGCATTTGCGACATAATCCATTTTGTCGATAAATAATATATGTCTGAGAACACCGTCAATAATACAAAGGAGCTGAGCTGAGGGGAGGTCTCGGCCCTCCTGTCCACGTCGTTTTGTGGTTTTACATCAGCAGAGACAGACAAGATCTGATGACTTTCAGATACGATGGCGACGTGTAAATTGGGTTTAAACTAAACGTTTTGCAAGGGCCCTGGGTCTGGATTTACCTCCTTTCAACGTGTTTATTTTAAAGCTGGCTGGCGTACTGTGGAGCACGGTAACAAATGTTTTTCTACTTTGCCGCTTTTTTTTATTAACAGGGTAGTACAGAAGCTTTCAAGACGACGTGTATTAGCACAGACAAAATGTTTATACCCTCTTCATCCTCCTCCACCTCCGCTTTTCTCCTCACCTTCAAAAGTCACTAACACACGTCATACCCTCTCATGTTCTAGAAATCTCACCTCGGGATCCCAGTCTGAAATTGTGTTGTCTTTGATTCTGATTGAAATCCCAAATCACCGACTACACAGTACAAAAAAACTCGAAAAGAGCGGCACATGGGATGGCTGCATCCAATGTGTGTCTCAGCTCCGCTTTTCCAAGACTCACCCTCCAAAAGGTCCTTTCAACTCTGTAGACGGTACTACGTGTACACACTGAAGTATCCCTCGAGTACACAATGTGTGCCGTACCATGGGGATATTTTGATTGAGCCCAAATTGGTGATGATCCTTCGTTATGCTGCTTGGCCGTCAGATGATTCGAGAAGAAACAGCAAAGTGGCTGAAACCCGCATCTTTATGCTCATGAATGAGCATCAGTTCCATGGATGTCCTGCGGCGATCTCTGCTTTGGTCTAGAACGCACAGTACAGTAAGCAGCTTCTCTTTTTTTTTCTCCTCCTACTTACTCTCCACCTGTAGTACTGTAATCTTCCATTACGCAGACACAAATGGGGCTGGATTAGGAAGGCCATTAAAAGTCTCTAATGGCGTGCGTTCATTGTTGCCTCGGTTCATCTAGAAAATGGATCAAGAAATCGGTTTGATAAAAAAAGGATCGAAAATGAAAAATGTGCGGCCCGTTGGTAGTACAGTTTAGCTCAAAAGTTCCAAAGCGGCATTATACCCGGCAAAGTATATCTAGATTCAAAGTACCCCTCCTCTCCTCAATGAGCCAGCAGCTGTTGTGAAAATCCAGATACACGGGGGGTATGGTAGTACACGGTAAAAAAGTTCAGGGACTCGCATAAAACATGAGACACCTGCTTGTCGCAGTGATTAGATCGATAGAAGAAACATGGAACAGCATTGTCTGGTGAATGAGGTCGCACAATTGCAATCCCCGTCTTGTCCAAAATTGGCTCTACGTTCTTTACAGATATCAGATCGTCTTACAGAACCATGCCATGCGAATAGAGCAACGTCATCTAGATTGAGAATCAGATGCAATTTGCGTGCGTGGTTCCATGCGAGAGCAAACAATGCCGTGTCTGTATCAACGATATCGATCCAGATGCAAATAAGCATGTCGAGGAATTCCATGCAAACATTTGCATCTTCTAATCAGATGTTCCACCACCAGCCTTTACTCATCTGATCCATCGCCATTACAAACGCCGTACTCAGTATCTTCGTATCGTTGTGTGATGCGTGTTCCTCAGGCGGATTTTGGAAGCTTCCATGCACCGAGCGCGCGCGAGACTTTGCGAGCTCTTCCGGGTAAATTGGGTTACCCGTTTTTTGAAATTTTAAAAATAAAATTGTAAATTAAAATATTTCAAAGTTAAAAAGCGAACGCGATTGAGATCTTTTATTGATAGAAAGGGGGCAGAATCGGCTTAGGAGCATGGATCTTTACAGTTTTTTTAAAGAAAAGTGTAATTTGAAACGCGATCTTTCCAATCATCGATCAAATGCCGAGCGTCGGTGATTTAGAATAGTTCAATCCGGCGATTGATCGCGGTTTTGCCAAATGGTCTTAGCCAATGTTTGACAAAGGGCGGCTTATTTGCAATGCTCAAACACAGTGGACACAAGGCGGGGGGAAATTTGTAGTTGCTAGTGTTGGCCCGCATATTATTTGCATGTACTGGTATTCAAGCACTCTGGCTCTGTACCCGAAGGTACTGTGCTGGGCAGGTTGCGCTTTTGTCCAGCAGAATGGGATGTCGAATTAAAAGGAGGGGGTGTGCATGGTACACTATAAGCATCATGGCACTGTACGCTCGATTTCATTGGATCAGATAGATGCAATCAGGTGAAGGAGTACATCTTGGTGAGATATTGCCTTGACGAGATTCCCTTCAATCTGCCGTGTTCCTTGCAAGGGTTCTTGTTTGAAAAAAAAAACCGCTCATCTGTATGAAAATCCGGCATCTCAAAATCCCAGATCCACCCTGCAATGCGCTTGTTTCGACTATAAACATTTGGATCTTTGAACTAGTTTAGCTATCTCGCAAACTCGGTTCCGTGGCTCAGTGGCCAGCCAGTGAATCAACTGCCACTAGGATAGCATTTGTACTTTGCACAAAAATGCCAAACTGTCTCTCATACGAGGCTCCAGTATTACATTCGCACACCCCCTGCGCTTCAACGCTTTGTAAGGGCGATGTTCCGGGGTGTCATATACCAACTTTCGGATCGGTGGATAAGACCTCGACGAGGTACGGTGATGGGGGATCCAGATGGCGGCCCTGCTTACCAGGAGAAATAAAAAAAACAAAAACAAAAAAAAGCCAGAGAGAATCTCAGATATCATCCCTGCTTGTTGGAGCCAACAATGTACTGAAGATCCATCCCATCGATCCAGTGCATTGTCCAGATTTTCTAGAATTGCAGGGTGGAATTTGTCTGAGGCATCTGATTTTCTTTCGGATTAGGGAATACACTGTACTGTCACAAGGTACAAAATAATTTTTTATTCTTACCTATAACTTTTGGGTGGTGATTGGTTGCATGATGGCTTCTCAGTACAGCTGTTTCATGTTCATGCCGAAGAAGAAGTGGGAAATGCCAAGAGCAACTAAGCCTACTACTTCTTTTACCGATCAAAGCCGTATTCCCAAGTCATACACGTACTTGTGTGTAATTGTTCAAAAGCGGAGCTCTGGAAATGTCGGCAATTTTGTTTGATTCTTCCGTGTATCTAACATCTTAGTACTGGCTCTTATCCAGCGTTACATGAATGCAACTCTCATACTGTCTACTAACCGGTGAAAACGTGTTTATGCAAATGACAAGAACATGGGCATCCGGGGTGACATCTCCACATTGGCATCGTCTTTGATGCACATATCATCTACGTTTCCATTCATTCATGCGTTCGGCTCCCTGAGTGCAAGATCCAGGTATCCGCCTTATTGTGACTGCAATTGATCTAGTACATGAAGAGATGACTACTGTTTGTTTCCAAAGAGTGGGGTTTTCTCTCCACCTGTGCCGCACATTGGCATTCGGACCGAATGCCATTATTCAATCCCCCAACAATCACAGGACGTCTTTAAGAATCCATGATTCCGTTCGAGCATAAAGACAGGAAATCAAGATATTTTTTTGAAAAACAGTCTAATTTTACAACCTCCAGGACATGCGCAAAAATAGAAAAATACAAAAAGTTTTAGTTATCGATAACTCTGACCAAGCCCCATGCACATGCGGCTGCGAATCCGCCCAAGAACATCATCTTGACGCCCTCCATTATAATCTTCTTGTTACCCGCCGTATCTGATCCAACCGACGAGATTGTCTTGAAGACTCCAAACATAAACAGCGTCACGGCCATCACGCCAATCGATATATACAATCCTGTCTGTACCGTGTTAGTGAAAAAATAGGGAACTAGCGGAATAAATCCTCCGGCAAAGTACGCCAGACCAATCGTCAGCGCCGATGTGAGCTCTCGCTTCTCCGCGGGCTCGTCCATGCCCTTGCCAATCTTGAGAATGAACGACACCAAATCATCGGGCGTTTTTTCCAAGTCCTGCACAAACGAATGCACCGTCTCGTCTGAGAGTTCAAACTCGCTCAGCACACCTTTCAAGCTATCAAGCGACGCGTCACGGTCAGTCTCAAACGTGTGTGTCTCCTTCTCCACTTGCGACTGGTAGTATTCCGACTCTCCTACCGCAGCCAAGTATCCGCCGAGCCCCATACTGATAGCCCCAGATACAAGCTCGGCCATGCCGCCGGTAATGACTACTTTGCTCGAGCCCAAGCTGCTTAGACCGGCCGTCAATGCGAACGGCACAGTGAGTCCATCAGATAGTCCGATGATGGCATCGCTCAGGACCCGAGGTGCCACCCATGCCCCAGTAGCAATCTGGGTGGCCCAAGTGTCGACGCTGCGGTCGGTGTCGGCGTCGTCGCCGTCGTTCTGGCGGCCATGGCCAGTAGGAAGCAGCGGCTTGCGTTCGTCGCTACGGCCAAATATGCAGTTCTTGATTGATACAAGCATTGAAAATGGAATAAAGAGATATGTAAGAATGAGAATGACAAGATGTGTTCCGAGGGCGACTCTTTGTTTCTGACCACTCGTCATCGGCTACTGGATGCCCCAGCCGCACGGCAATGTCTCAGCAAGATGCGCAATCCAAATAATGCCAGTGCGGCTCGTCCTGACGAGCAAGTATCTTTTGGCAGTTTTACATTTAGAATCTTTAGATTATCAATTTATTGGATGGAGTGAGTGATAACCCGAAACTACCGGCCACATAGTATAGACGAATGCGGAAAGATCTGTAGTTTTATCAACTTCCCTGAAGGCTAGCTTAATAAAATGTGTGTTCATTAGTATATCGGAGAAATAAATAATTACAAAAAACGAGGAAACCAAAAGATTGCATCTCTCTCAATAATATGTGTGCCGGTGAATTTCAATCAATTGTCTATTCCTGTGTCCACTGGCTCCGGCAGTGCTCCATGCAAGTAGTCGGGGAACTCTTTAATTGTGCCATTCATGTACGCAACGCGGTCGCGCTCCCGAATAGCGGCCGCTTCTTTCAAGGACACTTTCAGAACCTTCGCCAGCTTGTCAATCGCGATAGCACCCTTTGGCCTTCCTCGCGGACGCGCCGTGCCGTCCGGATTGAGCACCGCCCTACTTCGGTACGAACGAGCTTGCGGCGAGCGCAGCGACGACGAAGGCATCTTCTTGATGAAAAATCTCGACGACAGCCTGCTGCGGTTGTTAGCAGACCGGGCCGCCGCATTCAGCGCGGCGGCGGCAGATTCGGCCGAATCCGGCTGTATATACAGTGATGGTGCCAACGGCGGCGGTTGCAGTAATTGCAAGCGATCAAGAATCTCTGCAGGATCCTCGTCGTCGATTCGCGTGTGGCCGCGTGGTCGCTCGGCGAGTGGAGCAATGCGCGGATCGGTGCTAATGAGCGGTGTCCACATGAGCCGTTCCGGATATAGGGCAAGATAGTTCTTGGCTTCCCATTTGGATATCGTCGACTCGACCACGTCGCGATCGACTTTGAAGACGTATTCGGCAGTCGTAGCGTCGTATGCCAAAAACTCCAATTGCTCGAGCCCGAATACAACATCGTCAAGCGTCATGCCGGTGTTTTTCGACAACCTTGCAATAGACACATCCAGCGTCGCCTGATTGTTAGACTGCATTTGCTCGATTTCCGCTTTCAACTGATAGCAAAGCACAAGCTTCCAGTAGTTTGTGTAAGAGGCGAGACCCAAACTCGATAGCGGCTTCTCAGGCGTTCCGGTCGTGTTCTCGTGTCGCGTTAATAAATAAGAAAAATCAATCAAAAAACTGCCATATCCTTTTCTCTGTGCAGTCGGCAGCGTCAGTATACACGATACATTATACGCGTTCCCGCCAACCGAGCTGGCAGCTTTTTGCTTTGAAAAATAGCCCACAAAATGACACCCAAAATCGTCATTCTCAGTGAGAACATAGAACATAAATGGATCCACGTCGTAATACAAAGTCTTGGAATCCAAAAACATTTTTGCCAACAGACACAGGTTCTGGCAGTAAAGTGGCATTTTGCGGCCGTCCACTTCAAATATGCTATTCTTGCCATGCCGATAAATCTCCTGGCCCGGCGGATGCTTGTATTGGCACTTTAGTCTGTGCCGCCATGCAACATAGTCTGACCCCATGTATTTGAGACAAAACTCACACAGCGGTAGTACAGACCGCTGCGAGTATTCTTCAGGATACGGCGCAGTGTACCAAGTATCAATCTCGTACTCGCCAATATGGATCTTTCGAATCTTTGACACGTTTTGCCGCGTCAATATCTGGTGGGAATCGCCTTGTTGTATGTCGTCGTCGTCATTTGTGTCCTCGTGCCGCGATTTCTCAAGCGCATGCTCGAATCTGCGCTCGTCCAACTCAGTCGGCATCGTGTTGTGAGTGTCGGCATCCAGACCCTTGATAGTACCCCTATATGGCTCTTCATCGCTATCTTCAATCTCTTCTATCACTTCTCGCACAATTGTTTTCGTCGCCTGCATATCTCCATTAGGCACTGCCGCCGAGAGCTTGTTCGTCAAATTGATTCTCGGCGTGCCAGGAGTTCTCACACCTTTTTTAATCCTTCTTAGAGTTTCTCGACGCATCTTGAGAACAACCATGCCTGGCTCGTAGCCGTTGCTACTGATAGTGGTCGTGGCGCGCTGTCTGTCATACCGTTCACTTCGCCGTGATACGGGAGAATAGGCCAATTCATCTCTACTATTTAAATGGCCCCCTGTTGACTTCAGCCTAATCAGTGGTGTCTTTGGAATAGTGATAAGATTGCTTGCCTCGGCGTTGTTGCGACGACTAGAAGGCGGCGGAGGTGCGCTGCTGCGGCGACTGGCACCACCACTGGCGATTTCCTTTCTGCGCCGCGACTGCTCTTCCAGAAATAGCTCATTCTGCTCGTCGTACTCTCCATCAGCGTCGTCGTATTCATTGATCAGTTCATGCCAAAAGTTCTGGTCTAGCAACGGGTCCTGCAGGCTCGTCGGCGCCGCCAGCCTGCGCGGCCGTTTCTGTTCGTGACTCTGTCGCCTGCTCAGTCGCACCATACGCGTAGTGTCAGAGAGAGCCGAGCCACCGTAACACAGTCCACTGGGCGCAGTGACGCTTGCTATAACGTCCGATATCTTTGAAAGAGCTTTAATGTACTTCGTACCTAGCGAAATGACGTGAAATAAGTGAACTGGTGCGAGAAAGCCTCGCGTAGCGCGCGCGATTTTTTTTCCCTTTGGCCCAGGGGGCAGTCTAGGTGGGGTTGCCATGGCAATTTAAAGAACACTACAACTTACTAGTACCAACGATTCGAATAGCACAAACTACTTGAGAAGCTGCAAAATCTCGTGCAATCTATCTGTAGGCACGAAAGTTGGGTACTTGGGGTCCTGGGATCGTTTCTGCACTTCGAGGACACCGCTCGACTCGTACTTTTTGCCGGCGACGATAGTCAACGGGAACCCGAGCGACCGCGACGCTCCAAGCAAAGCACCAAACTGATTCGAGCGGTCATCCCACACTGCGCTGATTCCCACATGGCCAAGACGAGTGACAATCTCTGTAGCGATTTCTGGGTTTGTGGTCACCACTACGGCCTCGAATGGCGAGATTGATACGGGCCATTTGAGCCCCTCGCTGTCTCGCGTAGCATCCGCCACTGCAGCGATAATCCGGCTCACGCCAATACCGTAGCACCCCATCTCCACGGTCTGTCCGTTGACTTTACAGTTGAATGGCTCACTATATTTAGTGCCGAGATAAAACGTGTGGGCGACTTCAATAGCGCGCTCCGAGGTGAGCCCCTCCGCGCCGCACTCGACGCAGCTCTCGCCGTCTAGCGGTTCGACAATGGGCTCATGCAGAGTTGTTGTCGACGATTTTGTGATAGACTCAGTCAGCGGGTCGGGCAAGTCGTAGAGTTCACCGACACGCACGTCTAGTATACGCACCATTCGTCGTTGAAGTGGATCAGCCTGCTCAAACGCTTTGACAGGGTCCTTGCAAGATGCGTCAATCTCCACAACATCGTTCACCAACACGGGATTACACGTGCGCCCGCTTGGATAGAACACGCCGATCAGCTCTGTATGGTCCTTTGAAATGAAGTAGCGCGCCTCTGCAGTACCATTCTGGATCTTTTCGCCACTTGATACTGCTTTTTCTACATTAGCGGTGTAGCCGCACCCGCCGCAGTGAAACACAGAGTCCTCGCCAGCGGGAGCGACGTAATGGTACTCATGCGAAAGCGATCCGCCGATATTTCCTGAATCCGCTTCTGCAACGACGGTCGGGACCCCAATGTCGTCGAAAATCTTCTTGTATGCGTGCCGTACTTGATTGTACGTTTCATGTGCGGCGTGGCGGTCAACGTCGAATGTGTACATATCCTTCATTGTAAATTCTCGTCCTCTCAAAATGCCTCCTCTCGGTCTAAGCTCGTTTCTAAATTTTTTGTTGATCTGGTATAATCGCAGCGGCAGCTCCTTCGGCGACACCACTTTGGATGCCACCAGCTGAGTGATCTCTTCTTCGCATGTTGGAGCAAGAACATACCGCCCTCCTTCCACATGGAAATGCTCGCCATTCCCATTCTCTAGTCGCCCACTCTTCGCCCATATGTCCCTTGTCGCTAGCGTCGGCAAGGTGATCTCTGTGCCTTCAACCTCGTCCATTCGTCTCCGGATGATCGTTTCAACCCGGCGTTGGACCATCTGGCCCAACGGCAGCAATGTAAACACTCCTGAGCTGGATTGCTTCACATAACCAGCATCTTGCAGCAATTCCGCAGTCAACTTGGCAGTGCTTTTGGAATTCTTCACAGCATTGAGCGGAGCAAGCAGCTTCGATAGTCGCTGCATTTGGCGCCACACACACTCTTTGTGGTGAAAAATTCAAATGTTCCCAAACCCGCGTAGAGATAGACAGAGAGACAGAGAGACACAAGGGAAGTGCAGTAAAAGGCTATAAAACATGGTATTTATATTAAGTTCGTTTCTATATATTAAAAAAATAAGTTACTCGTCAAAGAAAACAAAAAAAGAGCATTTCCAATTCGTTCAAGACGTGTCATATGAAAACAAATACACGTCGAACGGGATCCAAACTTTTTTTATGTGCTTCACAATCGTATATTCAGAGGCAACATCAAATCGTCAAATTCGGTTATCTTTTAGTGATTTTTCCTTTCAAATAAGCTTTTCCAGTTTGTAAACTAGCAATGGGGGACCTTCGATGGCTCCAAATGGTAAATGTGCGGAGAATAAAATCGAAAAAGACAGGGGGGTCGTATATATATATAATGTTGGCGGTCATAGAATTCTTCACTTCGTCAAAAAATAAACTTCGTTACAAATAGATTCTCCACATACTTTTCTTCATCTAATCCATTTGCAATATTGAGGAGGAGGGGGAGTTGGGTGGATTTTGGGTAATAATCATCATCATCATCGTCGTCGTCTTCTTCATCTTTCCATTATAAGAACGTACTCGTTTCTCGTATCTTTGTTTGTTTTTTTTTTCTTTCTCTCTTTTCAAAAAGTTCATAAATCATCATCGTGTTTCACATTCTCGCTGCCATTTGCACCACCCTTGGACCCAATTACTCCCGCATCACTACCAGTCGGGCTGACATCAGCCTGAGTACTCTGAGACGTTGTGTTCGTCGAGTGTGCCGAGCTTCTGCTCAGTGGGGTACCACCGAGCGACATTGAGCTTTGAAAGTTGTCTGTGAACGCAGCCATTTGAGCATCGAAATGTGGATGAAACTGCTGGCTCTGAAGATTAGGTGGTGGGGGACCCTGAGGAGGCGCGTGGTGGAGACTTTGAGCAGCGTTTTGCGGTGGAAGTGGCGGAGCATTGGCACCTCGCTGTTGTTGGAGCGAAAGTGACAATGGTGCCAATCCCTGATTCATCTGTGGAGGAGGCGTATGGGATGGGAAAAATGGCGATCCAGTCGGTGTTCCAGGAGCACTGATATTGTATGGGTAAGCTAAACCATTGCCCCTAATGTCTGCAAAGGACTTGGTGCCCCGGAGCTGATTTGGTGGCTGCTGAGGAGGGAACAATGAAGGATGCTGGCCAGCCTGATGATGAGGAATGGCATGCTGAGGTTGTGGATGGTGCATGAAATCAAACAACCCAGGTGGCTGCTGGCCAAGTTGACCAGGCAGTTGGTTCAAAGGCGGCAATCCATTGCCTCCACCGCCACCACCATTGGGTGGAGGCTGTGGTCCTCGCGATACAACAATACTACCACTTTTATCCTGACCGAAAGCAGCAAGACCTAATTGACTGCTCAAGAGCATGATAGCTCTTCGTTGATGTGCAGTCAAAGTTGGTGGGAAAACCAGTTCATTGCGCACCCGGTCGTCTCGGAAAAGCAACAGTTGAGAGTAAAATTCCAAAGTCTCTGGATCATTGAGATCCACTTTCGACGGAACGCCGTTTACAGGAGCGCCTCCGTGGTGAGCCGGCTTTTGTGGGCCACGGTGCTGTTCCTCCAATTGCCCTCGTCGTTCACGCTTTTCGCGCTCAATCCTTTCACGCTCAACCAATGGAAGCATCTTCTTGTATTCCACTCGCAGCTTACGTCCGCCAATCTCACGACCGTTCAAATTGCTGATAACTGCACTAGTCTCTTCTGGGGTGGTGAAGTTTGCAAAAGCCAAGCCTCGGAACACGCCATTATCAAAGTGGTAATTAAAGGCGTAAGGCAAAGGCAATCCCAATGTAGTCATCACTTCTAACAACTGCTCTTTCTTAATCGCAAACGGGATATTTTTGATGACAATCGCGGTAGGAATTAACTCTTCGTCCACCGAGCTGGACATTTGAGGTGGCCCGTTCGCCTGCTGCGACTGAGGAGTTGCCGGTGCAGTTACGGCATGACCTGGAATTCCACCCTGTTGCTGCTGCTGGTGATGATGATTATGATGGTGGTGATTGTTTTTCTTGTTGAGATCATAGTTTGAAGACGGCAGCTGTCGGTTGGAATTGTGATTCTGCGACGCTGGTGGTGGAGGTGGAGGCGGTGCAACCCATTGGGGGTTGGCTGGGGCAAATGAGCTGTGGGAGGGACTAGTATTAGCAGAGACCGGCTTCGAGCCCAACATCGAGGGACTGGTACTGTTCAACTGTGGTGGTTGTGCCAGATTGCCCCACGCACTGCTTCCCGGCCGGGTGGCATCATCAAAATATGTGTAAGTATTGTTGGCGGCATTTGGCACACCCAACGACTCACCAGCTCCGCTGCTGAATGCATCAAAGTGCCTGGACTGGACACGTCGAACTTGCTGCTGCTGCTGTTGTTGTTGTTGGCCTGTAGGAGGCGCCAAAGATGATGCGGAAGATGGGGCGTTGTTGGCTGATGGTCCGGTACCACCGGAGACATGGCTAGAACCCCATTGTTGTCCGTTTAGCGACGAGTACGATTGTGCCGATTTCAAAAACGTCGAAGAGCCGTTCAGATTCGAGGTCGAAGATGACTGCGAGTTTGGTTTGTTGAGAGGGTACTCGGGAGTGGACGACGCGAACATGTAAGGAGACGAGTCAGTCATGATCAGCAGAGGGAGATCAAATCAACGGAATGCGACAGATAGTTTTTCTTGTGGGAAAGGAATTGGACGGACACACACAACTTCAAGCTTTGTCGGTCGATTAGTTCTGTAATAGAGTGTTAATAAATCGAAATCGTCAACACAGGGAATCTCGTAAAACTTACAGTTTTTTTTTGTAAGTACTTGGAGACGAAACAAAAAAAAGAGACACTGCGTCGTTAGGTCTAACGGAAGAACAAGGGTTGCGTGTTTTTAATTTGAAAAATCGTGACGGGTCGTAACAGTCGTTTCTGGATGAAGAGAAGGAGGAGCCAAGGCGATGATGGCTGGATGGATGGATGGATGAATGTGGTTCAAGGTGTGTGGACGTTTAACACACAAGAAAAAAAAATAACAACGACAGGTAACAGCAAGTAGCAAAGAACGTGTAAAGAGAAAGGAAAAGGTCCGTGCTACTATTCCAATTACTGCTGATTCTCTCTCTTTTCGCAATGATTGATTCGACACACTTTGAAAAGAGACGTCAAGAGAGTGTTGCCTTGTTGGATATTGTTATGTATGTGTGAGAGTGTGTGGTGGTGGATGTGGTGGACAACAACAACACAGGAAAAAAACCCAGCGCTTAATGTGCAATTACTGCTTAGAGAGTTATGCTGGAGCGCGGATTTTTTTTTTAGTGCGTGTGCGCGCGCTGCTGCTGCCTGCGTGTTCTCTTAGTGGGAGAATTAGCTAAGCAATTGCGTAATCATCGGTGCGGCTTTCTGGGGTTTACGCGTTTTTCATTGTCTGACGAGTCAAGTTTCCTATTCTTACATTCTTCGTTTAAGTTTATTCGAACCGAGTTTAGTAGATACATATACAAAATATGAAGATTATTTATACTATAAACATGGCCGAGATAAAGTACGTACCTGGAAAGAATAAAAAGCTCCCTTTGCTCAACGGTTCCTGCTAGCTCTTTCACCTCGGCTACTTCCTGTTTACTGTAATGTTATATATAGATTACCGGATTCGATCTCGAGATCAAGTACCAACCTGTGAGAACTCATGATACGATGCAGAAAATCACGCGGGGGGTGTGCGGTGTGGAATTCCCCCCTGAATTGCAGGGGCCTAGTACAACCATCGAATCGCTGTGTCTCCAATTTGACATTTCTAATTCACTTTGGTCTTATTTAAAGTGAACAGATCTGACACTTCTTCATCTCGGAACATCGGCTTATTATCACACGAATCAGACAGAACCCGCAGGATGCATTGCTACACATGAGATGATCTGGTGTGAGTACTAGTATACGACCCGCTTATCGAACTGCTGCACGTTTCGTATGTACACACCTCCCTATTTCTGTAGATCACGGTGTAGACATAAGCCTACTCGACCACTAGAGCTGATACGATCTTCTACTATCCACCAGTCGATGCTTCAATTATCAAACGTTTAGTGGAAGAAATCAAAATCGGGTTATTAATCAAGCTTATTCACGGCTTGACACTGTTTAAGGCGCAAGTCTCTCTCGTGAGGCGCATGACAGAGCCCCACCGTATCGCAGATCACCCGCGCCATAAACCGTACAGTACCAAGATACCTCACCCATACCACGACACCGAGATTTGTGCTTGGATCTCTGGACCGAACTGGATTTTCAACGAAATGGGGAGCTCGCATTCCAAGAATGATTACATGAAGCATCGGCAGAAGAGTAAAGTGTATGGAGAAGCTCCGCCTGGAACCTCCGGAGGCAACATCTCCTACGGCCACAATCCACCACCGGTAGCTCAATATAACCAGAACTATTATCAACCAAACTATCCACAACAACAGTTCTACAACCAAGCATACTATCCTCCACCTCCACCTCCTCCGCCGCCGCCTCCTCCTCCACAAGGTTACTACTATCCTCCGCCGAATATGTATGGTGGACCTCAGACCCCTTACCCCGTGGTTTACGGCAACCCGCGGTATTAGTACTAGTTTTACCGCGAATCACGATTTTATGATTAAATGCTGCAATTTTTTGTGTAATTTTTCTGGCAAATATACATATGATGATTGAAAGAAGATAATGTTTTTTTGATTTGGACAATGGTGTGATGAAATTATATAAATACATGATTTTTGGGTAGGCACTAAGAAGAAGCTCTCATCAGTCCTTATTTCTTCAACGACCGTCGAGTTCGGACAGCGGCCGCTAGTTCTCGAAGCATCTTTTCGGTAGTTTCCCAGCCAACACAGCCGTCAGTGATGGAAACACCGTATTTGAGACCAGCCTTGCCCTCAGGGCCAACAGACTGCTTGCCCTCATTGATATGGGACTCAATCATGACACCAATCAGCGTATCCTCGCCAGCAGCAATCTGTTCAGCGACGACGCTGAGGACCTTTGGCTGGTTTCGGTAATCCTTCTGCGAGTTGCCGTGCGAGCAGTCGACCATCACAGTTGTGTTGGCATTCTTCTTGGCGAGCTTCTCCTTGGTCTTGTCAACGTGCTCCTTGGCGTAGTTTGGACCGTAGGTGCCACCTCGAAGAATGATGAAGCAATTCTCATTACCCTTGGTGGTGGTGATGGCAGCAAGGCCCTGCTTGGTAACACCCATGAAATGGTGCGACGACGCAGCGGCCTGAACAGCGTCAATAGCAATGTCGATAGAGCCATCAGTACCGTTCTTGAAACCGATAGGGAAGGACAAGCCGGAAGATAGTTCTCGGTGGAGCTGCGACTCAGTGGTTCGGGCGCCAATAGCACCGAGCGATACCAAATCGGCCAAGAACTGGGGCGAGATGGTGTCGAGCATTTCACTCGCAATTGGCAGACCAAGGCTTGTTAGATCAGAGTACAATTGTCGAGATACCTTAAGACCCTTGTTGATGTTGAAAGACTCATCCACATCCGGATCGTTGATCAAACCTTTCCAGCCCACGGTCGTTCGAGGCTTCTCCAAGTAAGCTCGCATGATGATGACCAAGTCGTCCTCGAGCTCGGCAGCAAGAGTCTTCAATAGATTAGCGTACACCTTAGCAGCCTCCACGTCATGGATAGAGCATGGGCCGACGACACAAAGTACCTTGTCAGACTGCTTGTGAATGACCTTGATGGCGTCCTTTCGTCCTTTTGAAACAACCCTCTTGGACTCTGGAAGAAGCGGAACTTCGCTCTGTAGCAATGCTGGAGCGATCAGAGGGTCGTAGCCAAGAATACGCACGTCTTCAGAGGCAGCGGTGCCGACTGGCGATCCGGTTCGAGGAGTGCCGTCGTGGTTGAACATCTGTGAATTAGCAAATGGCCATCGCATATAGAGGAAGACTTACAGGTGAGCTTGTCATTGTTTAATTTTGAATGATGTGAATGTCGTAAGTAACTAAGTTTCTCCGGAAAAACGTGTGAGTTTTTTAAGAGTGTAATTCCATGTAAAGCAGTTCACTGCCGCTTGTGACTTCCTGTGCTGAGACTCAAAAATTTCCGAAACAGCAGCGGTCTCGGCGCCCGCTTTTTAAGATTTTTTTTCCAATGCGGCTCAGAAGCATAATCCAGAAGAAGAGTCATTGAAAAAGGGGGGGAACTTGACTATTATCTCTATTTCCAGCACCAATCGAATAGCGTGCACTTTTGAGAACGTGCATCCTTGCGTAATGGAAACATGTGTTGTAATTGGTATGATGACCTCACTGTGAAGAGACGATTCCAATGGTGCTTGGCTCTCGTTCTGTAGATGGGGCGCATTCGACCAATGAAAGCTATGATATTACACACATTGGCTTATTTCAGGGTCGTTTCGGAGCGATTGCCAAGCAGATACTACCCAAGTATCTCTTACCTTCAACTAGTTTAGTCATAGAACTCCCGTTGCATACTTGTGCGCTCTCAGAAACTTGTTCCTCGAAGTATTGTCTCTTGCGTGAAAAAATAACAATTCACATGCTATATGCATCATCAGATACATCTGACGTCCTATTCAGACTAGTGATTCATAAGCCTGCAGGGAAAGCATAAGTCTCGTATGGCAAGATTTCCGTGTTGCTTAAGAGGAAACATTCGGCGACACGACCTTAGGATTCGTTTGTCATTTGATCTTATTATAAACATGAATCTCTATAGCTACAACCTGCTTGAGGCATCAAATAATGCTTATTTTGAAACAATCGAATACCCGCCCCACATTCGTATATACAATGCACTATATCGACTGAACCTCATCTTCTGTCGGCCACCAATATGGCTGGAAGCCCTGCACATAAATCACCGGCTGATCTTCACCTTCTGACAGCTGCAACGCAAACTTGCTTTGGGCATCCCCAAAATCCTCTAATCTAACCAGAGCCAGTCCGATATTCCCAATCACTGATATTAACGAGCCTGCAGGTCTCGGAGAAGCTGTCTTTTTTGTAGTCGAAGTCGCGGCGGCGGCGAATGGCGACGGTGCGAGTTTCTTCAATGCAGTGGATGGATTGGTGTCAACGATTGAGGCACCAACAAGAATATCAGAGCTGGGGAGGTTCAGACTTGAACTCAGTTCAGCATCGTAAAATAAATCATCGTGTCCGTTAGGATCGTTGCTGAGTAGAACAGGAATCACGCGCTTTCTTACCACCCCGTGGTGGTGCGATCGAATCGTCAGCTCCTGGCCCACGTAGCATCCCTTTTCAAAATCTACACCGCCCATATAGTCCATATTGAATTCAAGTGGCAGTGACTTTTCAGGAATCATCTCAGATGTACCCTCCGCCACACCCTGAAGTGTCCGCCTCAGTTTGTATGCAATTTCATCGCTCTCAGTGAAATGAGAAGCACCCACAAACCCCGAGGCCAGAACGTCCAAGGGAGTTTGAGAATTGGGCAACGCAAGCCTCAATCCAAAGCCTCCTGCTCTCGTATCCCAAGCACTGATGAGTTTCGACGAGTCGTGCTCAAATACGCTCTCGGCACTTTCAAGTGTCGCAGGCACATCGGAATCGTCCCATACATGCCACAGTTTATGATCCGTCAGGGGACTGAAGTTGACTTTAGAGCGTAGCTTGTAAGCTTTGAAAGCTTTCAACAGATGGTCCGCAATCGAATTGTCGCACTCGATCACGTATGATTCCTCGGCCTTGCTGTTGGTGAGCTCATGAGACGGATAGATAAATGCATCGGCCACTATTCGCCCTTTGGCATTGAGAAATCCAGCATAAAAGCCATGTGCGTTCACTTTAGTCGTAATAAGTCCGTTGAGGAACTTGGCCGAGTCCTCCCCGGTGAGAGCGATCAACGATCTACTGGACAAGTGAGTATAGCCACGGAGTGGCGGTGGCTGTGGATGACTGGCATCACTGAACAGCCGAACGACTATACGACTGGAGCATCCTCGCCTTCTGATTTGGCTGCAAATGTGCATGGTGTACATCTGATCAGAGTTTGTTGATCTGTAAGCAAACAAATTTGGCGATGCTTGAAATTGGCGGAGACGAAAGTTTAGCGGTGCATTCGATCATTTGGTGGCACTCAAGAATCATAATACTCAGCAAAATTCAAATAACATATATGGCCACTATAAAATACACTAGACAAAACTAATCTTGCCATCTAAAAAATCTTTCTCTAGCTTTGTAGCAACTTTCGCGTTACAAATGACTCCTAGTCCATGACCACAGCCGCACATGAAGCAGCGCGCGGCTTAATTCCTGCAGGAAAAATCCAGCAAAATTCCAATTTGACTCATTCTTTGACATTAACAACACAAGAAGGGTCTGCGTCCATACATATCCCATTGAGCATCTAGCATAAAATCATGTCAAGGACAGTGTATGTCATCGACGTGGAAAGCGGAAATCTTCAGTCGCTGAGAAATGCGCTCGAAAAGCTAGGATACAGCGTCGAGCTGGTGAAGGACGGGAGCCAAGCTGAAGAGCTATTGCCTCTAGCGGAGACTGTCATCCTACCTGGTGTGGGCAATTTCGGTCACTTTATGGACCAGGTGCACGATCGAAAACTTGCAGAACCCATCAAGCAGTATATTGCCTCGGGTAAGCCACTCATGGGCATTTGTGTCGGACTTCAGGCTCTGCTTGCAGGATCAAGCGAATCGCCAACCGCCAAGGGCCTTGGCCTCGTCAATAAGCAGCTCACAAAATTCAAAACAGAAGACAAAGCAGTGCCACACATTGGTTGGAACGGTGCAGTAGTAAGGCGACACAATTCCAGCCCGCCGTCACCTTCGAATGACAAACCGCTCGAGACGTCCCTTTACTCTATTGAGCCTTCTAAAAAGTACTACTTTGTCCACTCATATGCCGCTATTCTTGACTCGACAACGGTAGCCGAGTTAGATGGATGGGACTATGCAGTATCACAGTACGGTTCAGAAAAGTTCATTGCAGCATTGGCCAAGGATAATGTGTTCCTCACTCAATTCCACCCAGAGAAGAGCGGTGACCAGGGACTCGCGGTGATAGATGCATTTTTGAAGGGAGAAAAAGTAGGCACAGCTACCAAGCCAACCGTGTCTTCGGGACTAACGCGCCGAGTCATTGCATGTTTGGATGTGCGCACTAACGACGAAGGAGATTTGGTGGTGACCAAGGGCGACCAATACGACGTGCGAGAGCGAAAGGTTGGAGAAGACGGCAATCCGGTGAGAAATCTTGGCAAACCCGTCGAGATTGCAAGAAAGTACTACGAACAAGGTGCCGATGAGATTACATTCCTTAATATAACCTCTTTCAGGTCTCTTCCGGTGAAAGATCTGCCCATGCTAGCCGTGTTGAAAGAAACTTCAAAGTCAGTATTTGTGCCTCTCACTATCGGTGGTGGAATCCGTGACACTGTCGACCCAGAAACCGGTAAGACTTATTCAGCTTTGGAGATTGCCACAATGTACTTCCTTTCCGGTGCCGACAAGGTCTCCATCGGCTCTGACGCCGTCTACGCTGCCGAGCGATATTATGCAAACGGCAAAATAGGTGACGGAACCTCTCCTATTGAAACTATCAGCAAATCATATGGTGCACAGGCGGTTGTGGTATCTGTAGACCCGAAGCGAGTTTATGTGGCAAACAGGTCCGATACCAAGAACCACACGTTTGAAACCATCACGCCTGGTCCAAATGGTGAAAAGTACGTCTGGTACCAATGTACCGTCAAGGGAGGTCGAGAATCGCGAGATTTGGGTGCGTATGAATTGGTACAAGCCGTTGAAGCTCTTGGTGCAGGCGAGATCCTTCTGAACTGCATTGACCGCGACGGAACGAACAGCGGCTTCGATTTGGAGCTCATTCAAGACATAAAATCTGCGTGTAATATCCCAGTCATTTCGTCCAGTGGAGCTGGTCGGCCTGAGCATTTCGGCGAGGTCTTTGCTAATACCACTACCGATGCTGCTCTAGGTGCTGGCATGTTCCACCGAAATGAATATACCGTTGCACAGGTCAAAAAGTATCTTGCCACAGAGGGGCTAACTGTTAGGTTATAGAACATCGTACATACAAACGAAAATATACATATATTGAGTCCTTTTGTGATAATAATATTACGCCAATTAAATAGAGACTTTTCTTCTCCCCCCTTGTGTTTACTCGGCTTTTGGAAGGCCATTGAGCACGGAGAACTGCGATCCTGCACCGCACCAGACCAAGTTGACACCAGTAGTAGCGGTGTTTCGGATTCGGGTAGGAGCTTCTTGGTCTTCAGGAGATTCCTCGCCTGCTGGTTTCCCGTGTCCGAGCTGGTACACCTCACCAAAACCCCAGGTCCATGCTGAACCGTCCTCAGCGAGTGCCAACGAATGATCGGAGCCACATGCGATATGCTTGAATTTCGGGATAGGCACATTCTCTTCATCATCCGTAGCTTGTGTTATTCTTACGGGGATAGCTACGTACGAAGCAGTAGTTCCATCCTGCTCGTAAACGGTGTGTTCCTTTGGCATTTGGCTATTGAGCAAGCCAAGCTGATGGAAATTGGTTTCGCCGACTGACCATATAGCGCCATCGTCGGTGAGGAAAAGCGAGTGATGATTACCGCCGGCGATCTTCACTACCTTCTTGTCGTTAAAGAATTCAACCACAGTGGGGCCTTCCACAAGCTTACCGCTGCCGGCTTGGTCTGGAATGGCACACTGTCCGAAATTGTTCAACCCCCAACTATACACTTTATCATTAATGTCAATTGCAAACGAATGGAATTGGCCCGCAGCCAAGTACTTGATCTTGGACACCCCGACGACTTTGCTTGGACCGATTGTCTTGCACCGAAGGTTACTTCTCACCGGGTACCCAAGCTGGTAGCTGAAGCCGATACCCCACGAATAAACGTCGCCAAATTTGTCCAGGATGAGCAAATGGTCACCGCCACCGACTACTTGTACTGCATTCTTAATGCTGGTAATATGCACTGGCGGTCTCTGGATTTCCACGCCCGGTTGGAAAGCCTTGTCGCCGTCGTCGATAAATGTGCCCCACGCCCACAAATGGCCCTCTGACGTGATGGCGGCCGAGCAATTATCGGAGGCACCAACTGTCACAAACTTGGCATGCGGCGGTAGCCCCTGCACCAAAGCTGGCGTAGACTCGAGCGCATTGAGGTTGTTGTCCTCGTCCGGGTCCACTTCTTTGCTGAGTCTGCCTAGTACACCGGAGTCGTTCTGGCCCCACGACCATACTCTACCGATATGATCTAGCACCAGTCCGTGTGTTCCGCCTACTGCAGTCTGCACCACACCTATTTCGTCAATCGGAAGCAATGGATTTAATCGTGGCCGCTTGACTTCGAGCACTTTAGGCCCAAGACCCAATTCGCAGATACTGCCGGTACCAAAGCTGAATACATTGACTCTCTGGGATGGCACTACAGGATTTTCTGTGATAACGGGCCGTTCGCGTCCTGAACGAGTTATTGTTGTTCGACGCGTTGCTGCGGTAGCTCCCTTGCGGGACTTGGACCGATTCTTCGTAATGCCGCCATTGACAACACCATTGCCCGTTCGCTCGAGCTTGGCACGCTTTAAACTGCCATTGACTTGCTCGTCTTCTGTTTTTCTCTTTGGAGGCATTGTGGTTTGTATATGCTCGTCCTTCTGTATTTTTTGCACGAGTGTGTGTGTGTGTGCGGATGCAGAATTTTTTGGCTGTTGTTTTTTGTTTGCCGGATTGAATGTGCCGCTAAATTGATAAGCTAAATACCAAACTAGTTGATCGCACTAGTATTTTTCGGTTTTATAAAGATATAATTGTCAAATTCTACTTACTAAATGGGTATCTGTATTTCTTCGTAGCCTTGATCCATGTGAAGCATTTGGCTGCTGTTCATTAGATCTCGCCGTTCTCGACCAATGTCTCACGACACTTGACAGACTCACAAGCGTGATCCTTCGTGTACAACCAATTTTCTCGTTCCGAATAAAAGCCATGTATCTATTCTATCACGAAGCAAAAAAGACCATTTGCTACCAATCATAAGAACGCGTGCTTTGAATGAATATTTTATCAGGTTTGAAGGTTTTTAGCACCAACTTCATCGTTGCCAGGACAACGCGCGCTTCTAGTGCGGCGCGCCAAAAAAAATTCAAAGAGTGAAATTTTCGTAAATTTCATTTTAATAGCAACTTTTCATATATCCACTTCCGACAGAAAACACATAATGCCCAAAGATACCAGCAGAGATAAGCAGAGGCATGGCCCTTTGCATGTTGACTATGCTCACGGCAACGGATCGCTGCGTGCCAACCCTCGTGCGAAGGATAATCGAAAGTCTACAAGGGCCGACCAGCAGTTTGTAGACGCAAAGCAGTCGAGAAAGATCCTGCAACTGGCAAAAGAGCAGCAAGAGGAGATTGAGGAAGAAGAGGGACAAGTTGGCGGACTCAAGCAGCGAAACTATGAGCTCGAAAACTTGGAAGATGGCGATGCATGGGAGGATGAAGTGGACAGTGACGAGAGCGATTACGAAGAAGACTCGGATTTTGCAGAAATAGAGGAGATTGAAATCGACGAAGAGGACGAGGCGCTCTATAATAAGTACGTTGAGCAAGAAGACGACGACGACGAAGAGAATGACGGCCCGTTTTCAGGTACTGGTAACATGACACTAGCAGAGAAGATTATGCAGAAAGTGCGAGAACGAGAAATGGAGCAGCAGGCTCCTGCTGAAAAGGATAGTAATGGTCCGGCTGCTGGAGAAGGTGTGATGCTGCCGCCAAAGGTTATAGAAGTGTATTCGAAGATTGGCGAGCTCCTGTCGAGTTATCGAAGCGGCAAGCTGCCGAAGGCATTCAAAATGATTCCAAAGTTCAAGAAATGGGAAGATATACTCTACGTGACACAGCCAGACTCGTGGACGCCGCATGCAATCTACCAAGGCACCAGGGTATTTGTGTCTGCTCTCAAAGGTGGTGAATGCAGAAGGTTCGTGGAGATGGTCCTGCTTCCCAGGTTCAGAGAAGACATTGAACACACCAAAACCGTTAACTACCATCTTTACCGAGCGGTGAAGAAGAGTCTGTATAAACCAGCAGGCTTTTTCCGAGGATTTCTATTCCCACTATGTGACCAAGGATGCACTTTGAAAGAAGCGGCGATTGTGGGTTCAGTGCTCAGCAAAGTGTCGATCCCCATTGAGCACTCCTCTGTCGCATTGCTCAAGCTTTGCGAAATGCCCTACTCTGGCTCAAACTCGTATTTCATCAAAACCCTGATAGACAAAAAGTACGCGCTTCCATATAAGGTCGTTGATGCATGCGTCTACCATTTTATGCAGTTCCGAACAGAGGCAGACAAGAAGATGCCAGTCATTTGGCAGCAGTCATTGCTGTCGTTTGCGCAAAAATACAAGAACGATATCACGCCGGAGCAACGGGACGTGCTGCTTGATACCGTTAAAGTGCATTTCCACAAGGACATTGGCCCCGAGGTTCGCCGTGAGCTTATCGCGGGCCAGCCTCGAGGAGGTGATATCGTAATGGAGCAGGATTAGAATTTTGCCCGCACTATAGATAACTAGAATTTTTTTGCATTAAAGTTTTTAACTTTTCCCCTCATTTATCTTTGTGTGGATTAAGCCCCGAGTCAAAGAACACAAACAATTTTGAGACTCCCTTTTTCTGTTTTTATGCTCTTCATTTAATTTGTCGTCGTTCACATACGGGGGAGAAAAAATGCATCAGCGAAGTGAGAGCCGGCATTCAAGAAGTATATCAGGTCTAGTGCGACATAGCTTCAATTCCGATGATTTCAAGAATCTCGATTTGAAGGCCATTTCCCGACAGAGCGCCGGGGTCAGTGGCGATCAGCCGCTCACCGAACGGCTGGCAGTAGCGAGGCTCAATGCCGCAATATTGAGATCAATGGCTGAGTTCTGTGACCAAGATGATTTATTTGTCATGACTCGTACATGTTCTAAATGGCGAAGCGCCCTCAGCCCGTTGCTTTGGGGGAAGGCGGAGATTCTGACGCTTTCTATGGCAAGCAATACCCCAGTGTTTTGGCGGCTAATATTGAACGGCAAACTGGAAGTCAGCATTGATACATCTTTCTGGAAAGCAGCTGACTTCCACTTGAATGGGATATTGGAGCATGTTGAGATTTTGGTGGTGAGGGAGTGTTCGAAGAGCGGGGATGTACCGTTCCTGACAAGCGACAAGACGAAACCATTAAGGGATGCGCTGCCATTTATTGCAACGAGTTTACAAACCGTTGATCATGTGCGTGTCACTAGCACTTCTAGTATCAAAGACTGCAAAAATCGAGTCGAGGCGTTTTTGAATACGTTTGATCAATCGCTGGATAAATCGTCGCGTGTATATGTAGAAAAATAAAATGAGCACTTTCACGCAGACTTGTTTTTGGCTTTTTAACCGAATTTTAGGAAGGTTTTCGAAATAAGTAAGATCATGGCTTGAAATGGTGCCGTTCTTGCATGACTCGCCGCTCTCTGCTTCTCTATATCGAAGAGAACAACACTTCCATCTCCTATATACCCAGTCCAGTATTTCCAACAGGAATGCATCAAATATTCAAGAGTCTTGTGTGTTTGTATAAATCGTCCTGTGCTGGAACTGTTATCAATCAATATCCAACACGAGCTGTGCAATGCTGGTACTGCCATTAGGAAAGAGGCCCGTATAAAAGAGCTTCAAATTACTGGTCAAGTCTCATTTCAAGTCCTCCAAGAATACATATATAGCATACCGCTGTTTGGTTTGGAGCGACAGCTAAGCTTTTATATTGATTGTAACATTGAGCATTATCGGCGGCACCACTACTTATTCAATAATTAGACAACCATAGATCAATTCAAGATCGTGAGAGTTTTGAGCATTTTATATTACTACAAATAAAAAAATAATCTAACAACGCGTGTGTAGAGAAGAAAATAAAGTTTTTTTTATGCAATGACCCCGTCAAGGTCAGATTTAATAAATAGAGAAGAGAAAATGTATTCCTCTCCTTGCAAGTCGTTCAATGGCAAGTGTCGATAGCCTTGCTGGAGATAGCATAGTCGCACAGTGTAAACTGCAAATGCGTTCTCGCGGTCACCAGAATGCACAGCAAACCTAACAAACAAGAATGGCACATCTTTAGGATCCACAGTGAACCCCCATTGCTCGCCCCACACTGGGTTGAAGCCATTATCGGCGGCTGATGTCTTGAACTTCTTCATTGCAACAGTCGAGAGCGTGTCTGTACGCTTCATGAGCGACGACGATGAGCCATTCAGGTTAGTAGTGCTGACAGGAGAGAGTGCAGAAGTAGTAGATGCATTGCCGCCAAAGACTTCCACAGTCACATAGGGCTGGAACCGGTCATCTCGCACTCCACGCGGTCGAGGCAGCTGCTGAGCAGAAATGATATCAAATGATATCCTCACCTGAGCTGGTTTCGGTCCTCGTGAGCAATGCCGTTTCATCCATTGGTTCAATTTGAGCACACCGGGGCTCAAAAGCGACGGGGGCTTGAGAATATACCCCACATGCGCATCACTGAACATGGCTTCAGAAATTTGATATCCAATATCGTTTGTTTGCCAGTTCATCGCAACCATCTGAACACCCTTCTTCCAGTATTGAATAGGATCAAAGTTCTTAGAGGTGACTCGATACGCAGATGGATAAATGCGCATCAAATATCGACGATTATGCTTTTCCATTTGAGAAGATTTGGTAGTATCGCGAATCATGGCGTTGGCAGCACGCTCCGACAATGAAAAAATATGATTGACAGTCTTGGATACAGGCAGACCGAAATTTCGAAACTTGAGGCCAGTGCAATATACACCAAGTGCAGCCAAATCAGGAACGATTTTAGCCTGGGGTTTGCCTGCTCGGCTTCGCTTTCTTCCATCGCGCTGCTGGGCGGTGCTGGTTTCATCCTCGCTCATATTTGATGACGATGAAGCAGTGCTTACAAACGTGTCAGTAAGACTATTATGCTCCGACTCCTTGTCAATGTGCGAGAAGGAGCATGCATCATTCTTCACTTTGATCAAAATCCTGTGTTTGAGAACCTCGGGGCTAGGCAGCATAAAGTAGCCCTTGACCAACGGTTCAGTCAAAAGCTGCTCACCGAGCACAGATTTCAAGATGGATACCATTCGAGACTGATTTTCCGGGTTGCAGTGGACTTCCAATGAAAGAATCAACGGGAATGGCGAAGAAATGAAACCGTACTTTCGAATTGTCTTAATGACATCGGTGAAGTCAATAGATGTAGTGAAAGCTCGGCCATGCCTCACAGTAGGCCCGTTATCGCCATCCCAACAATCAATCTCAATACATCTACATCCTTTTTGTAAAGCACGGATATATGCTTCCACCGACGAGGCGCCAGCGACTTGTCGGCCCATGAGGTATGTATTGTGGGAGGAAGAAATAAAGTACTCGTTCAATGGCCGGGTCAAATCTTCCGGTACTAATTTCAGAGGTGGGAAGAAATCAGATATCAAAAGATCTGTAAAGGACTCAGCAGACAAGTATCCGTCTTGAGCATATGTATTGAACGCGAGCTCTAGTTCCTGTCGTGGCATCTCTTGCTTTTGCACCTGAGAAACAAATCTTTCGAATCCATCAATTGTCATGTAAAGCTGCCCATTATCCCTCATGATTTCTGCATGGCTTTCAAAAACGGTGACCGCTTCAGGGCGCCGCTTCATGACCCGCACAAACATTTTGAACTCCTCAAAGTCTAGCGAGCCAGAGTTATCGACATCGCATTCGTTGAATTTCTCCAACAGATAAGATTTCGAGCAATTGATGTGAAGTTTTCGACTAAGCTGCTCAATGCCATCAAATGTGAGACGGTCTTTGCCGTCCTTTGGTAAACGACTCCAGTGTACTTTAACAAAGCGTGCACCGGCAATGGCCAATCCAGCCATCATGTCCTGTCGGTGCTTGACCAGTGCCTTCAAGGTGCAAATAAATAAATCAAACTGACTTTGGTCCAAGCCAACTATGTGCAATTGTTTCAGTTTGTTGCTTTCGGTATAATAAATGATAGTGGCCCAGCGAGTCGAGTGGTCACTCGACACGTTGAGCCGTTGTTGGTACGTTCGTGCATCCTCACCAAGCCGAATTTCACCAATCTTGTCCACACGAATCTTCTTCGCCAGCTTGGAATCCCAAGTGACAAAGCCTGATTGAGGGTCGATGCAAAATGTTTTGGTGGTCTTCTTTCGCCGAGTGACCCGCAACAGCTGGATACCTTGCTGAAGTGACACTGGCACTTCAATATCTTGCGCATCGTCAAGTTCATCCAGTAATGTTTCTGTAGACCTGCTGGCGTCAAACGAATTGAGGGAATCGGTCACCCACGAGCCTTTTCTACCTTGGCCGGCCGAGTTCTTGGCGCGCGTGAGTGGGCCCTCTGTGCTCAAATCGTACGTGCTACCGGTGAGCTTTCTAGTTGCTAGTGTGCCAAATTCGACTACATTCCCAAATCGATCGAGAACTTTTCTGCTGAGGCGAATGATTGACCCTGGAAGATATCCGTTCACTCCGAGAAATGGTGGTGGCGAGGCTACTGTCGCGTCTGTAGTAGATGTGCTTGGCGACGGAGTAGTCAGGTCTGTCGACTCAGACCCGCTGAGATCGGAGAAGGACGTCTTCAGGCGCAGCGGCGGACTGGCCATGAAGTCGAGAGAACCCGACGCCATTTATCAACAGAAGGGCGTTGCCTTGAGCAGGGAAGGAGAGAATGTTGGTTATTCGTTTAGGATGGGTCGGCGTATTCTGACGATTTCGTTGTTGCAATGTTGATGTGGTGACGTCTAGAAAAAAGTCGGTGCTCGGGATCCAAGCAGCGCGCAGTTAAAAAAAAAAAATGTGTGTGTGTGTGTGCGTATGTGAGAGAGCGGGAGAGCAAGGGTTTCTGAATGGGTCAAACTATTTGATATTTCAATGGCAAGCCACCTTGCACCCTCGGGAAATTTTTTGTATAAGATATAGATATATAAGAGTCTGTGGAAAAGTATCAGCAGAGATACGAGATTATATATCTAATTCGGGGGGCTCTTCAGCACCAGGGGAATATAAATATCCAAATGGCCCTAGTAGGGTTTAGCAACCAAGCTAGGGTTTAGGGATGGCCGAGGGGGGCGCGAGGGAGATAAACTCCCAATATTGGGACAATCTAAGCGCAACCTTTAACAGCGCTTCACAGTGCCTTACAGTGCGCAATCGTAAACGTCCTCGCGCAGTACTTTGCCCTATTGGGATGGGTACACGACTGAGAGATACACAAGGACGACACGAACTGTACACGAATCTGCTGAAATTTGTATTACCTGCGTATGATATCATCATCTCTACAGGTATGATCAGAAAGAATTTTCATGCGTCTGCACGTCTGAGCGTTGGAGAGAAAGAGGAAAAAAAATTGCCAATTTAATGGAGAGAGAGATCATCTGCGCACTAAATTGGATCCATTTGATGTACGACGGTTTCCCCTGCACAGCGCTGGATTCAGGAACATGGCCGTGCAGTAGTTCTGGCTGGTGTGCACAATTTGATTACCACCAGATACGCTAGCTGGTACACGGGGTTGGTTTGTTTCAAGTGGAGAAGATTTGTTACATTTGATAAATGAGCATGTATATCTACAGCATTCCCGTACAAATTGCGTGTATGGCGCTTTATTGAATTACATTTAGTTTAAGATCATTTTAGAGTTTTATATGCAGTGCACATATTCGATTAAATTAATTAATTTACATTTAATCCTGCGTGTACTTCTGAGACTGGGGGAGAAACTCTCAAAACACGTTTTCTTTTTTGGCACCAAGAAAAAAAATGCGGGGAGATGGAACAAGAATTTAGATTTGTGCTTAGCCGATCATCTTGGGAAATGACTGTTCAACAGTTTGAATTGCGCTAGTGTGTACTATTAATTTTTTTTGAGATCGTTCAGATGCTCTAAATGTACTAGTCTTGCAAGTATGAAGTTTGGTTTTGCGACTGTGATCAAGGCTCTATCAATCTCAAAGGCGCCCTCTAGAGGCTAGTGTGTGCCAATGCGGCATCCTGATATTTCGATCGAGTTGAAGAGTTCTTAACTGCGCAAATACGATCCCAGATCTAGGTAGTACCGGTACACTCCATATATCGATTCGATCATTCGGTACCGTGTAAACCCAGGACGCCTAAATGTTATCTCCCACCACAGTTCCAAAGCAGCATTGCACTCCAGAATAGAAAACCTTCACTACCATCCCCATTTCTTGCTATATCTTATTGTCCGATACAATTGACTGCTTGGGATAGGTATCCGAGCAACAATTCTTCCTTACCCCTACTTGGCGCACCAACATGCCTATGACTCTATCTGGAATACAGCGCGGAATGCATTTCAATATCATAGCACATTTATGCAGTTTCATTACTTTATGTCAGATTTACTGTCCACCTAGGCATTCGGGTCTGTTTGATGAACGCCGCATTTGCTGCGGTTCGTTTGCTGACATATCAATTACATAATACACGCCGCGCCTCGGCTTGGGGCATCCGCGGCTGAGGCGGACGCAACGCGCGCGCATCGCTGCCTTTTCACACGCGGATTTCTCCTCCTCCTCCCTCTCCACACCTTCCATTATCGGCTTCTGCAACCAGTTTACGTTCGACACACACGCTTTCGCCACAAACCGCACAGAGAGAAGCTCCAGGGATTTATTGCCATTTCTTCTCGCGACGACATGTCTGTGCCACGAGCAAAGCCCTGGGAAGTCTCTTCCGGCAACTCAGCAGCAGGTATGGAAGCCCATTAATCTGCATGCGCACAAGCATGCTTCTCTTTCTCCATCGATTTAGTACTAACCTCTTTATCTTCAGCAGTTAGTGAAGCACCACCTGTCCTCAACTCAGCAAGCACAGGTATTTCAACCGGCGTGGAAACAAATGCATCATCATCATCGCCGGCGGCCTCGGTACCGTCTTTACCCTCTCGCCCGACAACGCTCACAAGCGCGAATCCGACAACTACATATAACGCATACGGAACAGGTATGAATAGTGGATATGGCGGTGGCTATGGATCCTATGGTGGTTATGGGAGCTATGGCAACAGTATGTATGGTGGTTTAGGGTCCTATGGCTCACCGTACTCGAGGTACGGCGGTATGGGCTACGGAGGCATGGGGATGGGTGGCATGGGTATGGGAATGGGCGGCATGAACGACCCTAATGGGCTACAAGGAAGTACACAGGCGACATTTCAGCTCATAGAATCGATGGTTGGAGCGGTCGGAGGGTTTGCTCAGATGCTTGAGTCGACTTATATGGCTACGCACTCGTCTTTCTTTGCCATGATGTCAGTCGCAGAACAGTTTGGCAATCTGAAAAATAGTCTCGGATCAATATTAGGCATCTTTGCAATCATGCGCTGGATTAAGAGACTAATAGCTAAACTCACAGGCAAACCTGTTCCTGCAAATTTGAGCGTGAGCCCTGCTGAATTTGCAAAGTTCAATGCCCGCGGAGGAGCCGCAGCAGGAAAAGGTTCATCTCCACGACCGTCGTTTAAGCCGCTAGTTTTATTTTTGGCTGCAGTGTTCGGATTCCCATATCTTTTGGGAAAGCTCATCAAGGCTCTGGCCAATTCTCAAGAGAACCGGTTGCTCGACAATCAACAAGCAGCTGGCTCTGTAGATCCAGCCAATTTGGAATTTTGCCGGGCACTTTACGACTTTGTCCCAGAGAATGCACAGGTTGAACTTGAAATGAAGAAGGGCGACCTGGTGGCGATTCTCTCCAAGCATGACCCTGTGGGCAATCCTAGCCAATGGTGGCGAGTGCGAACTCGGGATGGCCGATCAGGTTATATTCCATCCACGTATGTTGAGATCATTTCTCGAAAACCCGTCGAACCCAAAATTAAGCAAATCGAAGAGGACGAGGCTAGTTCAGCAATGGTTCAGGACTTTAAGAAGTTTTAAAAGGCTCGTATCACATATTTTTTTTGCATCATTTATTAACTCTCATTTGTAAATTTAGAATACCCATTAATTCCTTTGATTCTAGTAGGGCTTCCAAATTTTTTTCTCTCTCTCTCTCTCCAGTCTTTGGTACACCAAGTAGGGCCTCATCGTGGTTCGTTCAAGCCGCGCCTCGTTTAGCACAGCAGCAGCACACAACCTCAAAACACTGTAGCATCGACGATATACCAGATCAAGGAAAGACTTTAGAAAAATGACGACAATCGTGGAATCAGCGCGCAAAACACGCATTGTTCCTCCAGAGACGCCTCAGTTTGCATCACAGCAACCGCCTACGATACGCTTATATCCCGTTTCGAACTACACGTTTTCGACCAAAGAGCCGCAACCAGAGGAGGACAGCTCCGTGCAAGGACGAATGCGACGGCTGCAGGAGCAATACGAAACGTCTGGAATGCGGAGATCGTGCGAGGCAGTCTTGGTATGCCATGAACATGGCCACCCGTATATTCTCATGCTGCAAATTGCAAACTCTTTTTACAAACTGCCTGGCGACTACCTCGCGGCCGATCAGTCGGATGAGGTCGAGGCCTTCAAAACGCAGCTTACTACAAGGTTCGGACCCGAAGAAGGCGCAGAAGGCAGTGAGGACGAGAATAATTATCAGTGGAATATAAGCGAGTGCTTGTCTCAATGGTGGAGACCGAACTTTGAGCAGTTCATGTACCCATTTATACCACCACATGTCACGCGGCCAAAGGAGTGTAAGAAGATGTACATGGTCCAGCTTCCTGAGAAAAAGGTGCTAGCGATCCCTAAAAACATGAAGATGCTGGCGGTGCCGCTGTTTGAGCTCTATGATAATGCGGCGCGGTATGGCAACCAGCTTGCCTCCATACCTCTGTATCTAGCACGATACAATTTCGAGTACATTGACAGCGACGGGAATGTAATCAGTAGACGCCCTGCATCTGCTCCTGTCGAATTGTGACCGCGACAGTGTATATGAAAATTAAAAGATTTGTGTAGATTGCTGTCTTGTATTTATAATTGTTGTTTAATTTTTACTATATACATATAAAATGTACCAACGAAGAATTGGCATTGGACTCGCAATATTCTCAAATTCGTGTCGCATTTTATAAAGTTACATGTGTGAATAAAAATAATAATAAAAGGATTAGGGGGTTAAATAAATATATATATATAGATCACAGACGACTTTTCAACTGACTCACGAAATCCATCGTTGAGTTTGGAAAAACTCATATATCCGGTTCACCTTATTCGGGTCAATTTTCACAAGTTCCTTAGCAGTGCTCCTATTCAAAACACCACCACTTCGAAGCAACTCTCTGAAAAAGGTCTCTTTGATTGCCAGATACGGCTTGGGGTTTATTCTCAATTGCGAGCACAGTGTCTGCTCGTCCGGGGAAAGAAGGCCATAGTCCGGAGCCTCGGAGATGTCTAGCTGATTGGATGTGGGCTTGCCCTTATACGGTGGGACTTCACTCAGAAATCCATACCCTTTCCCATCTCCTGCCCCAGCGACATCTGCTTTCCCATTCTCGCCATCGTTCCTTTCTGCGTCTTCGAGCTGGCCCGGGTGCATGTTCACGTCTTCAGACGCCCATTCGAGCGAATTCAAAGGATGCCGTGATTGTGGCATGAGTATCTGCTGTGGAATTGCACCGACACGGAACAATGCATTCAGTCTGGTCTGCTTATCGCGCTCATACTGCTGAGCACCTTCCAAAGTTGTCACACCCGCACGCCGATACTCTTGCAATTCAGCAATTCGGCGCCGCGTGTAAAACTCGGCAAGAATGTTATCCTGGAAATCAATAAAGTCTTTGGCAGTCATCATCCGTGCAAATGGCCTGATTTTGTTGACCAAATCTTTCTCCTCTTTGGGCCGCTTCTTCTCAATGGCATTATTTTTTCTATAGTCCAGCATGTGGTGTTCCAACATTGTTCTTTTCCTCTCGGCACGACTCGTTAGCCGCGAGTTATAAATATCGAGAATGGTGAGCTTAATGTCAATGTCGCTCTCCGCATCGTCGCCATCGAATACCATGTCCTTCATGGTCGACTCGGCGTCATTCTCAAGTTCCTGCTCGAATTCCAATCGGCCGGGCATATAACCTTGAACCTCGTGGCATGATGGCACTGAGGCAGTTGGCTTCTGTTTGGGGATTGGCAAATTAAGAGCTTGATTTTTGCGCTTTTCGAGCCGTTGTCGCTTACGTTCAGCAAACTCTGCCGCAGTGATTGCAAAACGCTTGTTCATGGGTGGTAAAGGGTACGTTTCGCTCTCCAGATATACTTTCTTATAATGCTGCTCAACATCATCCTTCGACCGGCCACCAATATGATCTGCAATATCTTGCCAGCTGCCGAGGCCCTGCGTCTCAGCACCTTCAATAAGCAACAGCTCCTCGTCGGCGCCCCATTCTTCGTCGAAAATCGGGTATGCATGCTGCTCTACAATCATATAGTCATGCCAGGGCTTGTGGTTCCCCGAAGAGCTGCCCTGTGCGAAACACTGAACACACAAATCATACTCATCGCACTCAGCACATCTAATGCGCACTAGATTGGTACAATCGCAGGAACATATGTCGCAGTGAAATCTGTGGAGAGGTACGGATTAGTAAAGTTCTGACTAAGCATTTTTTGGCCCAGGCCGCTTCTCCCAAACACACGATCGGGGGGTGGGAGGCACCCACGGAGAGAGTGCGAGAAGCGCACTGGAGGCAATAAACAGGAGACGTACTTAACGCCTGGCTCGGCAATGTTGACAGCGTTGGCGGAGGCATTTTTCCGGTGGATCACTGTCATCTCCACCTCGTTTTTGTGGCGAAAACCGCGTGTTCAGAGCCAGTTTTGTCGTGTTTTCACTATGCTCTTTTGAGGGGAAACAGGCGCTTGTGCTGCGGTGGGTGTGGATTTTGCCACTTTTGCTGAGAGTTGCCCGGCCGTAAAGGCGACGGCGGTGCTTTCCCGATGCCGGCGGGGGGGCCATTGCGCGCGGCCCCATGGCAACCAACAATTTGTCGTCGAGCGGTGCGCGAGAGAGGGAGGTGCACAAACTCCGTGCTCAGATATTCGCACTCCAACTCCCATACACAGTCACAGCATAACTTCCCAATTGGGAAACCCACTCAGGGTTGGCAGGCCACTCAACTTTTCGAACCCACGCACACACTCGCATTCTCGTACTCCTCCTCCACGACCACTTTACTACTTTTTCGTCAAACACATATACCACAACAACCATGGGTCGAGTGCGAACTAAGACTGTCAAGCGAGCTGCTAAGCAGATGATCGAGGGTTACTACCCAAAGCTCACCCTCGACTTCGAGACCAACAAGCGATTGGCCAACGAGATTGCCTTCATTCCATCCAAGCGACTCCGAAACAAGATTGCCGGCTACACCACCCACTTGATGAAGCGAATTCAGAAGGGTCCAGTTCGAGGCATCTCCTTCAAGCTTCAGGAGGAGGAGCGAGAGCGACGAGATCAGTACGTTCCAGACGTGTCTGCCTTGGACCTTTCCCACACTGATGGCCAGCTCCAGGTTGACGACATTACCGCCGACTTGTTGAAGAACTTGGGCTTCAGCAAGCTCCCATTGTCTGTCACTCGAGTTGTTGCCAACCAGCCAGTTGACCGACGATTCCGAAAGCGAAACTAAGTATCTCGTGAAAGTGCTTATTAACTTTTGATGATGACCTTCCAAAAAAATTTAAAACTTTCACAAAACTCTCACGCCAAACCAACACAGAAACAAGCAAACCAAAAAAAGCTGCGACTGAAAACTGTTTCATGTAATTATTAGATGTTAATCTATCACTGGATTAAAAGTTCAAACGTGCTGATGACAAGGGATGGAGGAGAAATGATCTTGATTCATGATATAGTGAAGCAATGCTTCACAACGTCTTGAACAAAGCATGTCTTCTTTATCTTCTAATCCGCGTAGCTCTTCATTCGTCTTTCATTAATTCGTAGTATCTGCTCAGCAACTCAACCACGTATAGATTGAGGCCTTGTTGCAACAAACAGTCGAGACACCATTGGTCAAAGTTTTGCAAAAACCATTGTTGATATAAATACTATACATATACGAACTATCTTCTCTTAAACGGAAAGCGTCTGGATCCTTTATGCCCACCACTATTAATCTTCAATCTCCTATAATTCTCTGTCGACGTCTTCCTGACTTTAACCGCGCTCTGGTCGAAATTACCTGCTTCGTCCACCGGCCTAGCCTTGAATACATGCTTTTTGGTAGATCTTTTCTGGCCCTTCTTTTTATACTTTCTGTTCCCTTGATCTGGTCCATTGTCTTCTGCTTCCGACTCTTCTTGCTCGCCGAGATGATCCAGCTCCAATGCAGGTTCGCTCTCAAGCTTTTTCTCAATTTCCACAAACTCTTCTTCCATCGTAAGGTTCTTTTCTTCTTTGATCTGCTGTAGCTCTGCGATTAAACAGGAAAGACCGCGGCGCACTTTTCGTGGAGCCAGTGGAGACAGCGATTGGCCTATCGTCCGATTCAGATAACTAGGCGTGGAGTCGAATTGAGCTGCTGGTGACGATACCATGGGGGAAAGAGCCTGCTGGACCACATCTGATACACCATTATTCAGCATGGTACTTCTAGTCGGAGTGCTGAATTGTTTACTTGGAGATGACTTCTCGGGTGTACGAGGCATGACATCGAAGAGTCCTAGAACCCGTCCATGGAGCTGAGGAGTAGGTCCGATTCGTGTGATTTCTGGCGACTCTGGAATTTCCGCAGTCTCCTCATTTTCGTTCTCATTGACATTTTGTTTCTGTAGAGCATTCTCTTGCCGGCTGCTTGATGATTTGAGTTGTCTATATCGTTTGTACTTGTGTGCAATCTCCAGCGAGTTTTTGATGTCCTCCTTCGCAGGCTGCGATCCGTGCAATCTCTGGAACTCGCGCTCCCAGTTCTTGATTTCAAGCTTCAGTTCAGTCAGCTCGTCCATCGTAGCTGTATCTAGATATCCAGATTTATGTCGTATTAACTTAAATGCAGAGTTAGAAATCGGGCTGGCTGTAGTAAAGGGAGGCTGGCGCGTACGCGACGCGTCTCGCGCGCCCGGCAAATCTATTCGACATTACAGAGCCAGAGCCATCTTACAAACAGCGGGTGTGTCCAAAATACAAATGTATATATTTATCTTTAATATGCCATTCTATTTTTCTAAAGTACACAATAATCACCAACGTCCAGACGATGTAGCAAGTTTGGAATCGTTGTTCGTATAAGTCCAGCCGCCAAACTGTTGCTGGACGCTCTCAGAGAGATAAAATTCTTTATCGACTACAGAGTCCGTAGGCTCCTCAGCAGTGAATTCCTGATCAAAATTGGAAGTATCTGTTGCAGATTCGACTGCAGGCTTGAATGGCGCAGCATACTTCTTCGCCATGAGTCTCTTCCAGTCGATTTGCGCAAAGAACGGATGTGCCTTGATCTCGGACGCACCATTGATTCCGAGACGCTTCTTCGGATCCCGATCTAGCAGTCCCTGAAGAAGCGACCTTGCCTCACGATCCATATCTTCAGGGAACCGGAGTGGATCTTGCAATATCCTTCGATACATCTCGTTGACATCTTGGTCGTAAAATGGTGGCAAGCCAGTGAGCATTTCGTAAAATAGCACACCAAGCGTCCACCAATCAACAACTTTAGTATATCCTTGTCCTACAATCAATTCGGGGGCGAGGTATTCTGGTGTGCCGCAGAAAGTGTTCGTCTTGTCCTGGCCCTGCATGTTAAGTTTGCAGAGACCAAAATCGCACAATGCAATATGCCCAGTATAATCCAGCAAAATGTTCTCTGGTTTCAAATCACGGTAAATGACATTGAAATCATGCAAGCACTCCAGTGCACAGAGAAGCTCTGCGGTATAAAATCGCGATCGGTTAAGGTCAAACCTTCCCTCACGCTGCAAATGGTGGAAAAGCTCTCCGCCATTAACAAATGCCAGGACTAGGTATAATTTTTCCGGGGATTGGAAAGAAAACTTCAATGGGACGATGAAAGGATTGTCAATCTGAGCTAAAACGGTCCGTTCTGCTAGTGTATGGTTAACCTCGGACCTGGAAACAATGTGTGCTTTTCGAATAGTCTTCAAGGCATACACTCGCTGTGTGTCCTTCTTCCGCACTTGCATAACTTTTCCAAATGAGCCCCTTCCGACTACCTTGAGCAGATCAAAATCATCAATTGTCAAATGCTTATTGCTATTAGGCTTAAAATCAATCTTAAGCTGAAGCTTGCCACTTCCAGAAGTCAAGGCAATTAAGCCATCGACAATGCTAGTAGGTCGCGTTCCACTAGGGCTCGCGATGGTCACTTTGCAAGACCCCAAGAAAACGTCTTCGAATTTCTTTCTGTTACCAGTCCTAGATGCTCCACCGACACTCATTGGTGTATCATAAAATGAGTTTCCCAACGGTCCACCAGGATGATTGAGAGGAACCCGAGTGAAAACTTGAATGTTGAGAGTTTCTGCACGAGAAACGTCAAACGATTGAAGCTTGTCCCACACTGCTGCCTCGACAGTGCCCGAGCTTGCCTCTAAAACGACCTGCGTCTTATCATAGTCCAAAACGATGTAAACTGGCGGTCTTCGCTTTAAAAAACTTGAAGCTTGTTTTCGTGGTGATGTTGACACTCCATCTTGGCCACCACCTAGTGCCTGACCCAACACAGAGCTGTATTGGCTGTGGCTTGGAGGTAGAGTTAAGCCTTGAGCGGACTTGACAGATACGGTCAAAAGCCCTGGGGTGATTGTTGAAGTTGAGGGCCCCTCATGCTGCGTTTGACTCTCCACCGGTGCGGGAATGGGTGCCGGCTTGAACTGCTCAGGCTGACCTTTGCTATTCATTTCGGCTGTGGAGAAATACTGTTCAGGGGCAGCAGGTGTGGTGGCAGAGGTTGAATCTATCGACTGGTCCTCGCTTTGTGGCTGCCGTAGACGAGGATCGTTGTTCGTGAGGGTTTTAGAGGCTGTTAGCTTGGATGCTGGAGCAATGTGACTGGTGTTATTGCTTGGGCCTCCCGGGGCGGTGTTCGTGGACGTAGGAGCAGCAGTGGAGGAGTTTGCGGCCGTGCGAACAGCAGCAGCAGCGGCGGCTCCCGCGCCAGTACCTTCAGGGCCGCCTGCAGCTGGCACACCACCGCCGCCTAAGCTGGCATCTTGCTGCTGTGCGGCGACAGGAGTCCTACCGTAGCTAATGGCGGCGGCGGTACTTTCTGAGATGGTATTGCTGCGCGAGTTGAGCTTTGAAGAACTTTGAGAGGTTCCGGTCGGCGACGGAGCCTGGTCAGACAATGAGTTTTTCGACTGAGTAGTGACGGAAGGCAGGCTCAGCACATCTCTTTTGCGCTCAGACGACAAGCGCTCAGAGCTGTCGTTATTGTTTGAGTTCGAGTTAGCGCTGGAATCGTTGGACGAGCGTTGAAACGGCGAAAGATGAGTTTCTTTGAGCTCTGCGCAGAGAGAAGCGAGTTAGTAAAGTTATTTTCCTGACATACAGACCAGACGTCATACGGCAATGGACACCATCATATGTCAACTGATATCACGGCCGTTGGCACTGCTTCGAAATTCAAGGGGAACGTACTCTTTGCAAGTTTCCATGTAGACATTTTCGGTCGGCGGGGTGTGGTTGCACTTGGTGTGTGTGTAAACTGCCGGGTTTAACAGCAGCAGTAGTGCTGAGCACTAGCAATGGTATTTGTGATAGAAATTTAATCTAAAAAGATCGGATAAAGCTTTTCCCGGGGACTTCCAACGGTGGGTTTCTTGGTATTGCTGTTTGGTCAATGGAGTTGTGATGGGGCGGCCCACTGGAGATGATGCGCCGGAACGGAGATCGCGATTTCCGGAAGTTGGTGGGAGGAAACGGCCTGCGGGAAATTTTCTCGTGCGCAGAGGCCCTCCAAAGCTGCAAGAGACAAGAGATGGGACCTTGCAGCAGAACACGCGTGGGACATGTGATGGCTGCTTAAAACCTTTGTGTGTGTGGATTTAATGAGATTTGGGAAGGAAGGGAGATGATGATGCTGACAGGACAAATATACCTACATATATATCATAAATCCGAGATTTTGGTATGGCCAGTTGGGTTGCCGTTTCACTACTGGTTATCTCTCGCGCCGCATGGTCTGCGGCGTGGTATCAAGGCGAAGAATAGCACAGGCGGGGGGACTGAATGCGCCGAAAGAACGTACTATAAACTATCCCTGATTTCACGAGAGTTAACACCTGTTGAATCTGAGGAAGTTCATGCCGAGAACCTGCAGAACATTAAGCGCCCAACATCACTTCAGGTCATATCTGATGACCGTTCTGGAGCGAGAATATATTCAATATATTTCTTACTGAGTAAGTAAACTCATGTTCTACATGCGTTTGCGAAAACAGGTTTAATTCACGCTTAAATCGCTGCGATCGAATGGATACCGCAGGCTTATACGAGCGTAGTCTTTCATCTGGCTAGCGTCACTCCCTTATAGTCCAAAAAAGTTGTGGAGCATCTCATCCAATTGCAGATACTCAAAAGAAGCTGGTCATCTGCATCTGATACTGCTCGTTAAGCACAAGCTCATCTGGCTTCATTCTGTGAGTTGCATAATCACAGTCTTACCCCTTTTGTATCTCAGATCCTAATCGTGGCAGGCATCTTATGTACTAAGAATCGACGGTAAATATAAAATCTTTAAACTCATGATAGATATAGATTTAGCACAGTGTACTACAGGTATATATATGATATACACTGGGGAAAAAAACAACTAAACTCATCCTCTAATTTATGCACGCCGCCTGCATGGACTTCATGCAGGAGCTTCAGCTGAGGCGCGGACGCGACGCGTGAGAACTCATCTGTACACACACAAAAATTCCAATGCGATCAGCCACATTCCAGTGATCCACAACAGCGGAAACATTTTCCTGAAGCACTCCTCGATAGGTGGATCTGCATTCAATGATTCGCACCAGATGCCCCGTGCGTACAGTGTACCCACTGCCAGCTGGCGGTGCTGCTGTTGTTGTGGATGTGGCAAGATCTCACCGGGTGTTATTTATGCAGTTTGCGTTTAAGCTATGCGTAACACAGTATTTAGATATTGTTTGCTCGTCTTTCTAACTTCTTCTCCATCTTCTCCTGCCTCCTCCTTCCCTTCACCATTTCTTTCCACTGCCAAAGACGACACATTTATCGGCTGAGGAAGACACTCTCCGGTTATTGAAGTTTCCGTTCCTGGATTAAACACATTGTACAGCTAAACATCGAACTCGGCTAGACCGCATTGATCTTTTTTTTGCCGTGTTTTTTTCTTACTATTTAAGACAGAAGCCTTTTGAACTTAAACTCTAACCTCCTCGACTACGACTATACCTTCAGACCTAGCGCAATACCTCACAGCCGTTCATTCGACATACTCAAGCACTTGAAATCGTCTTTGTGGATATAATCTCGAAGGATTTCATTGCCCATTCATGACGACTGAGGATCGTGGAAGCGAAGTGGCTGCTGTACATCGCAGACCGGCGGCTCCAAGGCCTGCAACATCGTCCACAACTACAGCAACAACCTCTACCGTTGACAATAGCGACGACAAAAGAACCTCGACCATCAGTACTGGCTCTCGCAAATCGAAATCCCACATTGGGCCATGGCGACTCGGAAGAACCTTGGGACGAGGCTCCTCGGGGAGAGTACGACTAGCAAAGCATGCAGTCACTGGCAAACTCGCTGCAGTGAAAATTGTTCCGAAATCAATAGTCGGTAGCCTCGATGATGGTACCAGTAGAGAAACAGGAGGCTTACCGTACGGAATTGAACGAGAAGTGATCATTATGAAGCTTATAGAACATCCAAATGTGATGGCATTGTATGATGTTTGGGAAAACAAGGGCGAATTGTATGGATATACTGAAATCTTATGAGCGCTAACAATTGACAGGTATCTCGTATTGGAGTATATCGAGGGAGGAGAACTTTTTGATTACCTAATTAAAAAGGGAAGACTAGAAGAAAGGGAGGCGGTCAACTATTTCAGACAAATTATACATGGGGTATACTACTGCCACAAATTTAATATTTGTCATCGAGATTTGAAACCAGAGAATTTGCTGCTTGACAAGAACAGAAACATCAAAATTGCTGATTTTGGAATGGCCGCTCTCGAAACCGAACGGATGCTAGAAACATCCTGCGGCTCTCCACACTATGCTTCACCAGAGATAGTTGCGGGTCAGGCTTACCACGGTGGCCCATCTGATGTTTGGTCGTGTGGTATTATTCTTTTTGCATTACTAACAGGTCATTTGCCATTTGATGACGAGAACATACGGACGTTGCTGAAAAAAGTGAAAGCTGGTCGATACAGAATGCCTTCGGATCTTTCACCATACGCCAAAGATTTGATATCACGCATGCTTCAGATCAAGCCAGAAAGCAGAATTTCGATTGAGCAAATACTTGATCATCCCTTGCTAAGAAAATACCCTTCAAGGACAACAGCCAAACTCACTTCACAGGCTGTCTCCTCGACTCTTGATGTCAAGCGTCCGTGCAAAAGTGAATCCGATGTGGATGAAGAGATTTTGCGGAATTTGCAAACACTATGGCATGGAGAGAATAGAGAAAAGGTAATCAAGAGGCTGTTATCACCAGATCTCAATCCTGAAAAGACGTTTTACTGTTTACTAATGAAATACCGGCAAGACCATAGGCAAGATCAACCAACTGTTGCCACTACCCCTAAGCGTTCTGTCCAACCAATGTATGTCTCTTCACGTCACAAGAGTACAGCCTCTGTTTCATCTCTGGCATCTAGAACTGGCGGCCGTCGAGTGCATTCTCGTAATCTTTCAAGGGCCTCTGCAATCACTGCATCCTCCAGTCACCGCCGATCTGTGGTATTTGCTCACCGTCGAAAGGCTTCCCGTGCAAGTAATGCTACAAACACTCCAAAGAGCGCTCGTTCGCCAGTGACCGTCCGGTCACCTCTGGGATATGTGCGTGGACCTGACAACTATGCAATTCAGAGCATCACTGACAAGGCCACGAAGGAAACGCTTGATATACCGGATATTCCTCCACACCTTGTGGCTGTTAGTGGCAACAATGCGAAAACGTCTCCACTATCAGTTCCTCAACTGGTTAATCAGCCGATTAACCAAAACTTCAATGCGGTACCTGTTGTGAATGACAGGCCAAGGCACCCCGAAAACCGGCGCTCTCAATTGGATTCACCAAATATAATGTCTGCCGAACGAGTGACAGTACGCAAGACAGTCAAGCATGATGTGAGTCAAGGAAGCGGTCACAAGACCGGGAAAGCAAACACTGTCGAGATATCACCGCGACCTGCGTCGGCCGAATTCGAATGTCTATGCGAAGAAGCTTTCAATAACGACAATGCTCTGCGGATTACAGCCTCAAGAGCCGTTTCTGATCCTGTTGAATCAACTTCTTATTCAGTAAATGGACCAGACCGTCGAGCATTCTCAGTTGGTGACGAGTCGGCCGTACAATTGGAAGTCTCGTCTCAGCCGAGGTACTCTGCTGGATCTACGACTTCCAATGCATCAACCGTCCGTACACAGGATGGATATATTCTCCCAATGATATTCGAGGAAGATCGCTTTGCTGATGCACTCGAAGAAGAAGTGGACAGAGTTTACAATCATCTGGAATACCCTCGGCCGATTGCAAAGAACAATATGATCACTCCTGTTCCTAGTAATGACTTTCAACTCCAAGATCAACTTCGGACTTCTGAACTACTGTACACAAACGTCAAAGGTAACACACCTATCGTACCAACCGTCCGTGCGGTGCATCCGGCTACTTGTGAGGTCAAGGAGTCATCATATCGGTCACCGTTGATCCCCAAGAACATGAACATTGAGAACGGCACTCCATGGAAAAGCAATTTCAGTGGAGCAACGGCTCAATCAAGCATCAATTCACCTCGCGCAATCAACGCTCCGCAGCATTCCCAAAATCGAGCAAAACAGGTAGTAGATTCGCCAGCTCCTGATGTCGCTGAACCCAAGGCCAAGACATCAATATTCAAGCGCTTCAGTCTCAGGCGGCCAAATTCTACTACATTTACTCCTAGTAATTCCCCTGCTATGAGTGGCCAGTCGCCAGTATTGAGCAATACCAACGATTCGAAAATTACATCTGCTGTTCCTGAGAAGCGACAGCCCATGACAAACCACAAGTCCAGCCGCGAGCATGATAGTCAACAGCAATATGTGCAGTCCCGAAGAACAGAAGATTCCAACTCACAGGATAAGGTTTCAAAGCCCAAGCAGAACTGGTTCATGAAAATGCTATCCCCAAGGCTAGACTACGAACGACCTATTGAGCAACGAATCGATGCTTCCCGCACGATCTATTCTTTACTCTCTGTTGTAGAGCTTCGATTTGCTATAATGGAGACTTTATATCGGTGGGAAGAGTATGGTGTGACCAAGGTGTCGGAGGACGACTATGCGGTGATTCGAGCACATATTTCATCTCGTAACGTTCTACGAGCCCGGTCCACAGACTTTAAGATCCAGGTACACACCAAGCAAGGGATCGCAGTCGCAAGATTTATCAAGGAACGCGGCTCCAAATCAACATTTCTGCGATTTGTTGCGGAAATGGAGACTGCACTGGAAATACTGGCGACTCAATCGAGAGCAGATACGAGAGAAGTGGCTGCGGCCAGAAACACGCCGGCATACCATCGAAATCTTCACTTCGGACATGCAGGACCTGAGCATAGGACATCACCGCCCTCGAGGTCAAGGTATCGACGGGATATGATGGCTTTTCAAAACCAGGAAGCTTCGACACAGCGCAATGGGCTTAAGGTATAATTTCCCTGGGTCCCCGATGTAGGCTTTGGGGCCCCTTTTTCTTAATAATCACGTATTTCACATTATGACCAATATTTTTTCGAAACCACATCTCAGTCGTATATCTATTACAAGTAGTACGCGGTTGCATTTTCACCAGACGCGCCACAATGCACACTCCCAACCCCTCCATGCTGCACAACCACATCTTCTAAACACACACCCCATACCGCTATTGGCAACAAGTTTTACGATGGATGCCGAAGAACGCAGATTGCGCGTCAGAAAGCGACGTGCTGAGAGAGAAAGAAAAACGAACCAGGATCTCTATCCCGGAATTAACGACTTTAGCGATGCGTTGGAGGCTATGCCGTTGGAGATTGTGCGCCATTTTACACTTTTACGAGAAATTGATGCAAAGTGCATCGTCACAATGCCTCCCCTAAAGGTAGCGATCGAGAGATTCTTTCAGTACCCTGTGATTACGGAAGATGTGTCTATTCAAAGAGCGCGGGCGGAATGTCTGGAAACAATCAGGCGATTGATTCGCGATTTGATGCCCTGTCAGGAAGAGAAAATGCACGTCGCAGGGGTCGCAGCAGAGGCCGTTGCACGACACGTGAGTCGACTAGACTTTGATTTCGATATGATAGCACACAATGAAATCCCAGATCTTGTGCGATTCGGACCTGTAGACCATCCCGCCATTATGAGCGACTCGCGGCAGTCCGATGCCTTGAAAAACGCACAAACAACGCGTAGTGAAACGAGAAGAGAAGCGATTGCAGCAAAGAAGGCCGCACAGGCTGCTGCAACGGAGAAGAGAGGTCTCGGGGGAAGCTTACAAGGAACTAGTATATCTGCCAATGGAAGGTCCATGCCAACAAATGGTAGCACACGGTCAAAACCTGGGCCAAAGCCTAAGCAAAAACCTGGAACCCCACAGCTCTCAAACGCCATATTGGCTGGATCCAATGGAGGGAGTAAGCGGAGAAGGAACGAGGACGACGAAGAGGATGGCAATGTTTCTCGACCAGACACTCCTGGAGGTGGCGGGGGAGGAGGATCTAAACGGTCGCGACAGCGGGGTGCTACAGCTGGCAGAAGTAAGGATGAAGACAGCCGTGTCTATTGCTACTGCCAACAAGTTTCCTTTGGTGAAATGGTGGGTTGTGACGGTGCTGACTGCAAACTTGAATGGTTCCATTTGCCGTGCATTGGGCTGACTTCCCCGCCAAAGGGGCAATGGTACTGCGATGAGTGCGCCAGTAAGCGGAAGAAATCCACAAGAGTTTGACGCCTTTTCGGTTGATAAAGATTGACTACGGACTAGACGAAGAGAACGGTTTTCAGTGGTAACCAGAGCATGAGTATATGTGATGACGAGATCAGATATGCGAGGCTTGATCAGATTGAGATGTTTCGAAAAGTCCGCCCGGCCGTTCTGACCGGCATGCATAACGGGTGAATTGTACAGCATTAATGAAAACCGCACCCACTGCATAACCGATTTCGGGGCTGAAAGCAGGTTCGGTGGGCGGAGGTTTTTTTTCTTCTCTTTTGAAGGGAAAGGCACTAAGAAAGTGAATGGCAAGACTCGCCCACCTGTGTTGTTTGTCCAGAATGTCAATCCCTCCCGAGCCATTTCCTAGAATCATTCATTTTATCGCCAGTTTTGCGTGACTTGAGAGAATGTAAGTAAGGAGCGGGGGGTTTGTATTCATCTGGGCAATACCAGTCGGAGATACGTCTCCTGTTTGATGCAACACTAGTAGATACATAATTCTGGGGATTTCTATCAGATTTCGGATCAACTCACGCATCATAGGTGCTGTAAACAATAAAGGCAAAGTTTTTTTTTCTTCACTAGTAAACGTCCTGCTCTTTTTCGTCTGCATGCAGCTTTATAACAAAACAAATTCGCTTGCCGTTGGACTGTAGATGCCGCTCGTTCGGCTTGCGTCGTGCGTTGAGGCCCAGAGAAATTAATTTCACCTCCTTATTCTGCCCTAATCACTCGCACACACACACTCTCTCATTCTCTCTACTTGAGAATCCATAAACTTACTAACCGCAAGGGCGAGAGCCAGAACTGCTTCTTTTATTTTGCACTGCTTAATTATTTGAATATCACTGCCGTTTATCGAATTGTGGTGTATTTAAAGTTTTGTATACCGCGACGCTATCTATCTATCCGTCACTGACTAAAAGGGGGAACCGCCCGTTTTTTTTTTTAAGATTTCGAAAAGCACATACTCATCGAGTGGACAGACATGGTACGCTTTATTTGTGATGCTTGCGATCCAAGGATCATATCAATTTAACAATTTTACTGACTGTAACTATAGAACCAGGGACAGTTTCTGCGTGAATACAAACTGGTGGTAGTAGGCGGTGGTGGTGTAGGCAAGTCTGCGCTCACCATCCAGCTCATTCAAAGCCATTTCGTCGACGAGTACGATCCTACTATCGAAGACTCATATCGCAAACAGTGTGTGGTAGATGACCAGGTTGCACTTTTAGATGTTCTGGATACTGCTGGACAAGAAGAATATTCTGCTATGCGAGAACAATACATGCGAACTGGCGAAGGGTTTCTTCTAGTATACAGTATTACTTCCAGATCATCGTTCGAGGAAGTGGCAGCTTTCCACCAGCAGATTCTCAGAGTCAAAGACAAGGATACATTCCCAGTCGTGTTCGTGGGCAATAAGTGCGACCTCGAGAACGAGCGACAGGTAAGTTACGAAGAGGGCCAGGAACTTGCTCGGCAGTTCAACTGCCATTTTGTCGAAACATCGGCAAAACAGCGAATAAACGTCGAAGACGCATTCTACCAACTTGTTAGAGAAATACGCCAGTACAACAAGAGCTCTCCTGAGAACGCCGCTGCGGCAGGTGGCATGGCTGAGCCCGTAAGGAAGAGTTTGCCTGATAAGTCCAAACAGCTTGACGCCAAGCAGAAGAGAGGAGGCTGCTGTACCATCTCATAAATGTTTCGCATTTATTGTCTCTTTTTTTTTTTGGCAATTTCTTACAAGGAAAGAAGGAGAATTAAAAAAAAAAATTGGAATATGTATCCCTCATTAACTTCCTGAAACGCATGCTGATGTGTTCTCTAACAACTTTTTCAAAAACTTATTTACCCTCTCAATCTTTTTCTTTCTTTCGTTTCTTGTGTTACTAGAAGTTTTATGGTTTCTTTATTATTTTTGTACTAATTGATGAAATGATACACAGTAAAGTGCAATAGGAGGCTTCCAAAGATAAAATCTCCAAGTGCCCGTTCAGGGGATACGTGGGGAAACTGGCTCAGGTTGGCACTGTTGGTCTGGATACGTAGAGCCGCAGTGAGCACAAACTGGCCAACCGTTGCTGCAAATCCACCGAGGAATCCATTGAATGGCTGACAGAATTATGTTAGTGAAATCGCGGCACTTGAAAATTGTGTAGAACGTACAAATGTCCCTACTAGAACACAGAACACAAACTGCAGTGCTCCAAGAGCCAACAGGAATGCCAGAAATCCATCAATGAGCGTTGTGCGCGTCGTCGCCGTCTTCTTGTAATTATTCGTCACCTCCGATACGACTGAGCAGAATTCAGAGCCCAGCGATGCAAATGCGCTCGAGCCTCTGCCCTTAGAAGGCCGTGCAGATGGTTGAGTCTGCTTCTTGACCATAGTTCTAACGAAGTGAGAAGAGCTGGTGAAGAGAGAGTGGTGATGTGCTGGCCGCTGCTGGTGTGTGTCCCAAACGCACCAAAACAGCCGCACTCAGCGAAATTGTGTGAAGGGCTCACTCTGCCAAACCCGCTGTCTACACCAAATCAAACATCATCACCTCTAAACATATATCACGATCATACACAACGTGGCTCTGTCGCGATGGATGAGCCGCCTTCAGCTGCTTCAGCTGCTGCTGCTCCGTCGCCGGAGACGGCCAAGCTTAAATGTGGTCCGAATGACTCGGATACGGACGTTGTTCGAGCGCCGGTGGTGAGGATTGTGCCACCTCTCAATTTTGCTCCGGTGGAAAGCCAACTGTATCGGTCCGGTCAGCCGTCGCCTATAAATTTCCCATTCTTACAAGAGCTGAAGCTTAAGACTATAGTGTGGCTAGCCGTGGAGGATCCCTCTGACAGGTTTTTGGATTTTGCAGATGAAAATGGAATTGATTTCCATCATTTGGGTTTGGTCACCGAGGGAGCAAATCCGTGGGACCAATTGACAGAATCTTCCATTGTTGCAGCTCTAAATGTGATTATGAGAAAAGATTCTTATCCGCTTTTGATTTGTTGCGGTATGGGCAGGCATAGAAGTGGGACGGTGATTGGATGCTTGAGACGGATTCAAGGTTGGAATCTAGCAAGTATATCTGACGAATACCGGCGCTTTGCTGGTGCTAAAGGTGGTCGAGTATTGATCGAGTTACATATCGAAGCGTTTGATACGTCAAGAGTCAATATTTCGTCTGACAAGTCACAGATTCCGTCGTGGTTTTATCGAAGTTTAGGTAGACTTAAGCGATGATTGTCTGCCTCCACTCTCCAAAGTTCTTGTAATATCTACTGTAGGTCACGAGGTCTGAGGTTATTTATTTTAATATATATTAATTGCTTGTATTTGTGGCATTTTCATAAAATCGTCGTCGTCAGGTGGTTGCAAAAGCGAAATGTCATGTTTTTGCCTGGATATTGAATGCTATGCTGGGGAGTTGTTGGGTGTCGAAGCTGACGTCTGCCTCGGTACCTAGAGCAGCTAGAAGCCCTCTAATGATACCCACTGGGAACCACAAATATGGGGTGGCTCGCTGGATTGTATCTTGGCTACTTTCGGCAGTAGCCATTCTCTGGCAGTACTTGAAGTTGTTATCTACAAGCACGAAAGTTCCTCGATGGTTCGTTTTCAGATTATCAATCTGTTTCTTGTAAAGGATGGGCCACAGCTCTTTGCAAATGAACTTCATAATATCTAGTTCCGTTTGTTGCGCTTCGAATCGCGCTCGGTCGCGTGTGAACAACTCTGCCAGCCCGCGACCGACTCTATACCCCATTCCTTCTATCCTGTAGTAGACATCATCTTCTCTCGTACCTTCGTTGGCGTTTTTGAATATCGTTTGAACTACTTCTTCCACTAGCGGAACAACTTCCACAAGCAATAGATCTAGAGCCGACGAATTGACGTATTTCTGTTGAGATGGCTGGTAGCTTGGATCATCTGCACCATGCTGCTGCACTGTCCGTTCCATTATTCAAGCCCAATTGGAAGTTTATTAAGTAGAAACTAGTGACGACAGGCGTAGCGCTGTCGAAGAATGAGGTTTATTTTGTTCCTCAAGTCTCACAAGCTCCACCGTACCGATTGTGATGCTTCTTTTGGGAAGGGCTGATCAGCCGCTCCAAACGAAAATTGCATCTTTACATATATATAAGGCCTGATAATTCAGCACTGGAGCAACCTGTTGGAGATGACTTTTGCTGGTCAAAAAGAAATCTGAAGGCCACTTTGATCAGATTTCCCTGAAAAAAAAATATATATAGAGATATGGTCGATGCTCAATACACTTCAGCGCGATTGCCCATTACAGACCGGCTCGACGACGTTGCGGTAATCAATGCTGTGCTTGGCTTCACATTTGCCACAGCACTGGCCACAGCGGTATTTGTTGACTTTAAGAGCCTGCCAATCTACATCTCGGCATTAGCGCTTTTCCATTTCTTGGAATTTTACACTACGGCACGATACAATCCTCGTCGAGTGACAGTGGATTCGTTTCTCCTGCGGAATGGCAGCGAATATTATGCCGCGCAAGTGTGCTCCTTGCTTGAATACTTGATCAAATTTTACTTATTTCCTGGTTTTCAAGGAAGTCACTCGGTCATATCAGCATTGGGGTTGTCAATTGCGCTATTTGGACAGGTGTGCCGCTCAATCGCCATGGCTCATGCCGCAAACAACTTCAATCATATCGTACAACACAGGAGAAACAATGACCATCAGCTGGTAACAACTGGGATATACAGCTTTATACGCCACCCAAGCTATTTCGGCTTTTTCTACTGGTCGCTTGGACTGCAAATATTCCTTCTCAACCCGATATCTTTCTGTGGATTCGCACTAGTCTTATGGCGCTTCTTCAGCGATCGCATTATCGATGAGGAAGAATCACTGGTAACTTTTTTCGGAGAAAAGTACGTCCAGTACAGGCTCTTAGTCCCCACGAGAATACCGTTTATCAGATAAAAATGTTCAAAGAGATAATCATTAGAAATAAATATGTACATGCGTGATCTTATAGATCCTTGACACGCATTTAAGCTCTATTATTATTGTTGTTGTCAATTGTTTCGTCTGTTAGTCATCGTCGCTCAAAGTAAGATCAATAACTTCGGACCCGCGAGATCTATTCACGGCGGGTTGCCGCTGAAAATTGCGTATAGAAGTCGAATATGGTAGCGGACTGAGCGCCAGTGGACTATTAGCACCATTTTGCAAGTCTGCAGTGGAGCCACGGAGACTATTACTGCTCAAGACGGGCGGCTGTGGCGTAGATGAGGGTTCTCGAAGACGGCCCCCACCGGGTAGTTGGAGCTCCGTCAAAGACGGTTGTGTTCGATTAAAGTCCTGCCTGCCATAGAGGGATGACTGCCCATCTGCAAACATTGCACCTGTACTCACTGGGCGCGAGTTGGAGCCTGTAATATGCATACGATTGTAAGATGCATCATTGCCATTTGCAGGAGGAACCGATTCAGACATGGCGGGAGAAGAGCTGTTGAACATGCTGTAGCCAAAATCCATTAGACGCGGTCGCTCAGCAGCTTGCTCTGGCTGCTGTTGTTGTTGAAGTAATCGAGCAACCGAATCTCTGACAATTTCCGACTGTCTATCGTAAGGGACGCCTGTTATCTGAGACTGCTGAGAAGTGGCAGCAGCAGCAGCCGTAGAAGTGTCCTGGTTCGCAGACAAGGATACAGCTACATTACCATTTTGTCTCGTTGGGCCCCTTATTGCTTCGTCCGACTCATCATCGTCATCGCTGAGCATCTCTACAACTATAGGCGAAACACTTGTGCCTTGCATGCTTCGTCTATAGAGCTGATTTCGAGCTGCTTGGGCCCTTCGTGCTCTAAGAAATAGCTCCTCTTCGCTGTCTTCCTCGTTTTTTATTCCGAGTTCAGCAGCGTTATTCGGAATCTTCCAAGACCCATTTGGTTCAACCTCAAATTCTTCCAAGTCCTCTGACGTGCTGCTCAAAACATCTTGAATATACTCATCCACTGCCAACGACTCGAAATCTGCAGGCTTGTTACAAATGGTACAGGTCCATGTTGGCGCCTGCATCTGCAGCATTATAAAACTCTCCGCATCAAAGCAGTCAACATGAGTACATCTCGAAGATCTAATAGGCACCACTATCCTTCCACAGGATACGGGGTCTTTGAGCTTGTGTGTTGTTGACATTGCTTCAACCTCATCGTCATCATTTTCTTCTTGAATCCTTCTGATGACACTTTCCTTAGTTAATGGAGGTCGACTTGTTATGGTGCGTACAATCTCTTGAGTAGATGATGGTCGAACGAGGAATACGCAAAGCGTAAAGTTCTGTTGGTCTTTAGGAAGGCCGACAGTGATTTCCACGGAATTTCGCGGCCTATTCTTTGCGTTTTGCCTCAACACCGGTTCCGTACAGTCCGCAGGACGGGCTGTTCCAGGCTTATTTTTCAGGCCCTTGGTATTTACATGCAGAGTCTCTCCATTGACTCTCATCTCAATCTGGGGTGGGAATTGGACGATGAGTGACGGTGTAGGTGATGTACTGCGAAACTCGCCGGATATTATGTATACCTTAAGAGCGCCGCTAGTTAGCCCATCAATGTCTGGCTGAGTCAAAACGAATGTTCGAGCTAAAGAAAGGCGCTGTCCAAAGAAATCTCTGATCATGAACATCATAGGGTCAGCCAGCATGCGCTCAATTCGATAAAACGGGCTAGTTGCAAACGTCACCTGAACCTTAGGAACCTGTGCAGCCGCTCGTGCACTAGTCGTGGGTAAATGATAAGGAGGTGCTGCTCCATTTGCCCCAGATCGATATGGCACATTATTACGAGCGGGAAACGAGGGTGTCGTTGCCACAGGGTTCATCTCCCTCTCGCAGCTGCGATTAAAATACAAGAGGTCTTGTAGCGCACTTTGCCTGGTCAAAGTGTTTACATATTCGCGTAGCCTCTCTGTAAGAGACGCCTTTAAACCTGCTGTGCTCAAATTCAGATCTTTCAAAATTGCCTTAAGTTGCGCTACTTTCAGGCGGTTGATGTACTGAAGCGCCAACTAGTCATGGTTAGCTCAGATGTCGAGGTCAAAACTCTTGTACATACGGCAGATGCAGTCGCTACTTCTGCTGACATGCTTTCATGATATTAGCACTGTGTACCGTGTGTGATAGAAAAGCGATTTGTAGAATCGATTATAGTATTAACTGGTGGTTGAAGAAGGATTGCGTTCGGTGCGGCGAAGGTTTGATACAGTCGCGTGTGAATCTTACAACACCAGTGTCTTTATGGTCAAACTGCGAGTAATACACCAAGTTCTCAACAGGATTTTTCAAATTCGCAATAGCTTGGCTGCTAGTGAAAACCAATAACGCGTCGCACCGAAAGGTTCGTTAGTGTAGATGGAATGACGGTCGATACAGTTCGCAGGTGGTTGTAGGTGGATCAAGGCCGGGTAAATTTTTCATTCGACGACGCGCTGAGCATGGGCTGAAGCACGAAGCGGTATGACTTGCCATAAACGCGAGAACAATTGAAATGTTATATACCTTGTTTTCTAAATTATATTAAACACATGTTAGTATTTTAAGAATCATTGGCAATAATCTGCAACTTGAAGATCGGAATAGCCAGTGTTGAATGAAAACCGCCACCATTCAAAATCCTAGCATTGAGAGCTCAATTGTCTGTTAGCAATGAGCCCATTGTCATTTGAAAAGATTCCGCCAAAATATCAAGTCGGAAAGAGACTTAGCTCTAGGGGTAGCGTAATCGTTCGAATTTCCCTTTTCCCGATCTTATTGAAGGATCCGATGCAATCCATGCTCACTTTCCCTAACCGCTTCTATGTTCTCAGCTTCGGCCCTACTAGCCTATTGCGCGAATCGATCGGTAGATGCGCACAATGCGTCTAATGGGTTCGATGGGTTTGACACTTTAGCATTCGGAGAGACCATACTAATTCTCTGGTTTCAGCGCTTCACCCGCACGGACCAATTCCTGAAAATCGAAAGGACGGAAGTCATCCTCATTTTTAATCTTCCAGCTTGTCACTATGCCAGATTGGGTCTCAATCTCGAACACTCGTGCTCGTCTAACGAAATCATCGTAACCAGCATAGCCGCCTTCTCCAATAGCTCCAGCGTGACACAGCCAGATTTTCCCTTTATCTTCGCCTGTCTTATCGTCCAAGACGCAGAAGTCATTGCAGTGGTCATGTCCAGCATTGACTAGTGAAATGCCAACTCTAGCAAACACATCTCTTGCCCCCGAGTTGAAGCGTGGCGCAGTGCTTCCTTCACGGAATTTTCCATAGTATAAATTGCCTGGGCTTATATACTCCGGTAAAGGAATATGAATGAATGCCATACTCACATGAGCTAAAGGGTATTTGTCAATAGACAATTTGAGTTTCGCATGTTCCGCTTCGACCCAGTCGAGCTGATTCTGCTTGATGTGGTCATACCCAGGAGTTTTCTTTTGGTTTGGTAATCGTTTGTGCGTGTCCAGAAAATACATCGATATGGCAGGGTTATCGCTCTTCTCTGCTTCTACCTGAAGATGATAGTTTCCAACTCCGTCGATATTGGTAGGGCCACGCTGGGTGAGTGAATAAGGCAATGACTCTATAAAGTTCATAATCTCCTCGCGGTTCATTGAACCCTCATCATCATGATTCCCCAATATTTGTGCATATGGTATCTTCCTTTCAATTAGCGGCGCTACCACTTTCAGCATCGACGTGACGGAATCCGGCGAGCCTTGTCCGAATATTTGATCACCAGAAAGGACCACAAAGTCCGGCTTTTCTGTATCTAACAGCATCTCATAAAACTCCAAAGTGCGTGGATCTGCTTCACAACCGGCGGCATAATAGGGTAGCGGATCCATGCACTTCCCTACTCCGGTCGAGAAATGAAGGTCCGCGACCTGTAGAATCTTGAATCTGCCACTCGATGGAACCTTTAGCTTTGGCACTTCCATAGAGGTAGAGTTACCGTGCTTGATAGTCAGACGTGGCTTGAAATTATTCTCAAGAAGGTGCCCGTTTCTTAACGACCACGCTTTCCGTGGCTCAACACTATCTGTGCCGAACAGAACATCCAACTCAGTGACTGCATCATGAACGTTTCTAAATGTCCCATATCTCACCCAGAGATCTCCTACTTGCCGCCATCCTTTTTCATCGTCCATATCCTCTTTACGCGTCACAATGTCCAGGACAACCTCCTGACCTGCCACCTCGGTATCTGGTCTACGCTGTATCATGACAAATGCATGTCCCGCCCATAATGCATTCAAATGCAAATCTTTAGGTATCTGTACCCACCCGTCTTTTTCCTCCGCAGCACATCCTGCTAGAGTCCAGCATGTTACCACTTTGATATCCGTCACAACGGACGACGATTCATGTAATGGCAAGCGGCTGTGAACAGAGGCCGGCAAAAAGTTATAAAAGTGGTCTGTGATAAGCAGCACGGCCCCAAAAAGCATCATGCTTATGGCGAATTTTATTAGTTGGCGTTGCCATCTTCGCGAAAGCATTGCCGGCAACACTCGTGGGTTTAATGGCGAGCAGTTTCGAATCGACTACATGTGTGCACGGCTGAGGAAATGAAAGGCGTGCGCATCAAGTGGTGAATTTTGGAAGAAGAGTTAGCGTTTACTACAAATTTAGGGATACAGTTGTTATAAATATAGATAGATATGTATATGCACCATAGATGTTAAAATGCCTCTGGTAATCTTTCAATCACATAAGAGTGTCCCCCTACGCTCATGAGTGGTATACCAGGCACTTTTCTCACGCGGCGCTTTAAGTCCGCATCGTTGGTCGCTACAATGTAGCACTTGTGTTGTATAACTCGACTCACGATGCAATCATCCGCATATGTTCCTTTATGACTGCAAGGAAGTCTCTGTATCCGAGGATCTCTCGCCATTCTTAATGCAATTCGAAATTTTGGACCAAGCTTTTCGAGCTCAGCCATCACGCAGTCCGTGACAATCGGAATGCATCTAGCGTAAAGCGTATCCATCATGCCCCGAACCAAGTCTATTTTCTTTTGAATGCTGAAGTTGATGAAATTTGTGTCGATCAAAACTTGATATGGCGGCTTTATTGCTTCATTATACTGGAAAAACAGAGCTGATGAGACTTGCGGTCTAAGTTTATTAGCCAAATGATAAAACACTCTTCAACTTACACCTCATGAACGAGTTCCTCGTCCTTCTTTTTCACAGTTGAATTTTTCTCATTTTCCTTCAAACGCCCATCGTTTTTAGTGATCATGAGCTTCTTCTGAGCGAACTTTCTCGTCTTTTTGACTTTTCCCATGGTGCCTGTAGTGGAGAAGAGCTATTTCCCAAATTTTTTTCGAGCCTCACATACGGTGCCCGTAGCGCGCAATCCGACGCTTATCACCAAAACGACATCATCCTCCCAGGGAGAGAGACCGAACATCGAACGGGTAGGCTCTACTATCGATAGCCGCGGTATTCTGCGTACATATCCATTCCATGTCGTACAGTTCTGTTAGTACCACTGACTTGCTCTTTCTAACTCCTGCTTCAGTGGAGAAGTTTCAACTTCTTCAATTGCTCTCCGATAAGGGATCCCTTTTCGGGTCAAGCAGACAACAGGCTCTACTCTGTAAGTGATATGCATTTACCAAATGGATCAGCTAATGTTCACCTAGGATCCAAAGCTGACGGCGATATGTAGCGGTCGGGAGTCGTCTACGGTATTTTTCTCCAATTCAGATGGCGTGGTCACCGAGTTCACCGAGGATATGCAAGTACGCCTCCGGTTCAAAGCATGCACATCACCTTGGGTTATTGTAAGGGTTATGTATTTGGGTGGAGCAAATCTTCTGCTGACAATTGCCGAGAAACAAGGCGAACCATTGTCAGTACAGCTCTGGGATCTGGCCCGGCCAAGTAAGGATGGAGCACTTCATGTACATACGAGTGTTAATGTGTCGAACGGAACGAACACGTTTCCCTTATCAGCGTTTGCTATTAGCACAGACTTTTCACTTTTGGGTTTTGGTTATGCAGATGGTACGGTAATTATTGTACGTGGTGATTTGCTTCACGATCGCGGCTCAAGACAGAGGGTAGTGTTCTCTAGTTCCAGTCCTGTTACTGGTCTGGCATTCGAAAGCGATGAAGAAAATGGCCAGACCACTCTGTTTGTAAGCACAGTTGCGCAAGTTCTTACTGTGGCGACCCATGGCAAAAACAATGGAAAGGCCGATACAATTCTAGAGAAATCTCAGGGCTGCGCTGTGGGATGTTGCATTTATGACACACAAGCTAGACGTCTTATAGTGGCCAGAGATGACGAGATCATATACTACTCGTCCAAGCACAGAGAAAACTCGTTTGTTTTTAGTGTCCAAAAGAGCAAGGTAGTCAGGTTCAAGAATTATCTTGTCATCGCTCTTGCCGGGAAAGCTACAGATCAACAAGAAAGCGCTCTTGCAAGTTTTATAGATTCGTCGACAGCTCGCATTATCGTTATCGACAGTGTTAACAAAGTCATTGCATATTCCGGCCAGATATCGGGCACCTGTCGAGACATTTTTGTTCAATGGGATAAAATCAATGTCTTGGGGTCAGATGGATTACTTTATGTACTGAGCGAGAGAGATCTTGCTTCTCGATTAGACGTGATAAAGAGTCGTCACTTATACGACGTTGCTATACAGATGGCCTCTCAAGCGGAAGCAGACCATGAGACTGTGATTGGAATTGAGGAGGAGTATGCTGACTATCTATACTCGGAAGGCGATCTGGAAGATGCGATGGTTCATTACATTAAAGCTGTTGATCTTGGGCATACCAGTCGTACAATCTTGCGGTTCAGGGACTCACAACATTTACCGAATCTGACGCTCTACCTGGAGGTCTTGCACGATAAGGGGTTGGCAACAAAAGAGCATACAACACTTTTGCTCAATAGTTATTCCAAGCTGAAAGATGTTGATAAGCTCTCCAAGTTTATCGAAAAGGGCTCCTACAGCGGGAGCTTTGACTTTGATACCGCAATCAAAATCTGTCGACAGTCAGGTTACTCTTCTTTGGCCGTGTATTTGGCTCAGAGAGATGGGAACTCCGACTTGGCTGTGTCGATGATGCTCAAAAATCTTCATGATTACCGTGGCTGCTTGGAATACGTCCAGTCTTTGGATTTCAATGACGCTCTCAGTATTCTCGTGCCACACGCCAAATTTCTTCTTAGCAAGGTGCCTATGGAGACGACCGGTGTGCTAATTAGTTTGTTCACAGGAAAGTATTCGCCTAGGGCCATTCATATCAAGCTCCCAGAGGAAAGCGCTATCTTGGATGAAAATTCCAATGCTGGTAGTACTGAGGAAGGCCAGAAGCCGGGATATGCCGCACCTGTCTTACAGAGCTATCGTGCTTTTCTAAATTATATGTCCAGCGGTATTACCGGTTTGAAAAAAGATCTAATTAAAGGTGACAGTGCAAGTTCCGAGCGATCGTCGACGGCTAGTATTGCTGAAGGTACCGAGCGATCCAAGCCAACGTATCAACCACCTAAGCCAAGGCTAATATTCTCTTCGTTCATAGACAACCCTTGCGAGTTTGTTATTTTTCTTGAGGCATGTCTCGAGTTTTATGAACGAGAAGGTCTGAAGGGGCAAGAAATGGAGAAAGTACAGCTGACATTATTTGAACTGTATCTCAGTTTATCTCACAAAAGTCAATCAAAGGATGAACAGGCAATTTGGCGTAAAAAGGCCGAGCTGCTGGCCGCTGGTGCGCATCTAGACAAGAGCTCTTTGCTTCTGTTGAGTCACTTGGCATCTGTTCATGCATCTGAACTGTTAACAGAAGAAGACTTAGAGGATAGGATATCCGATCGGTTCAGGCGACTAGCAGCAAGAGATGATATAGTGGGAGCTATCGAACTTTTGATGAAGGAGGGACAGAACGATGCGGAGCTTTATGCCGTGGCTCTCAACTATTTTGTCTCCTCCGAAAATGTATTTAGCCAAATCGGGGAGGACGAATTTGATGAAGTATTGCAAACAATACATCGGCACCATCTTATGGCGCCGCTTCAAGTTGTTCAGTCGCTCTCCGTAAACTCAGTGGCCACGATTGGGCACGTCCGGAAGCATCTGTTGGGTATAATAGATGCCGAGAAGACAGAATCCGAAAATAACAAGAACCTCGCAAGTTCATACAGGTCGGAGACGATAGCAAAGGAAGAGAAGATTAAAAAGCTACTTTCAGAGCCAAGCATTGTTCAGTATACGCTTTGTGCTTCTTGCGATCTTTCATTGGATTTGCCAGCAGTTCATTTCATTTGTAAGCACTCCTTTCACCAAAGATGCCTATCGATGATGGAAGAAGACAATGCAGAGTGTCCCAAGTGCAGAGCACGAGATGAGCAAGTAAGGCTGATACGACATGGTCAAGTTGAATTAGCTGAGCGCCATGATCTTTTCCGGCTGAGCCTCGAAGAAAGCGACCAGCAGTTCAAGACAATTGCGGATTTTGTGAGCAGAGGCGCATTATCAAGCGTCTAAAAATTCTAATTTCTCGGGTAACATGTCTATATTTGCATTTCATAAATCACCTAACATTTATTTCACCACCGAGTTATATTTACATTCGCTCCACGGGGGTCAAGCCAAGTAGTATCATACCGTTGTACACTACTTGGCGAGCAGCCTTGTACAGCGCCAATCGAGCGGTAGCCAGCTCCTTTTCTTGACCAGCAACCCACAGAATATCGTAACTGGAGGACACCGTATGCGTGAGCTTGAATAAATAAGTGACCACAGTTGAAGGCTCTAAAGTTCTCAAAGCATTGAGCAAGACATCAGGGAATTGGAGCAGCGTTCGAATAAGCTCGATGGCGATTGGCTCGGTGAGCTTAGCTGTGTTGATGCTCTCGATGGCATCTGCGGTGGAGAGGCTGATACCAGCTTCTGCTGCCTTTCGCTCCATGGAGCAGAGTCGGGCATGAGCATATTGTAAATATGGGCCCGTGTCACCTTCAAACGAGAGCATTCGTTTCCAGTCAAATGTATAATTGTTAATTCGCTTAGCCTGCATATCCTGGATCATCACAGCCGCAATACCAACTAAATCGGCAACCCGTTCTGGATCCGGAATCTGTGCATACTTGGCCTCGTTTTGCTTCATGACCTCGTGCATGGCTTCTTTGGTTTCTTGCAGAATAGTATCAAGGAACACGACATTACCCTTTCGCGTAGACATGCCTTGTACCATGCCAAAGTTTACATGCTGCAGCTTATTAGCCCAGTCGAAACCCATGAGCTCAAGAATCTTGAAGAACTGAGCAGTGTGCAAGTCCTGCTGAGATGCAATTACATAGATCATCTTGTCGAATTTGAACTCCTCGTATCGATGGATCGCCTCCCCAACATCTCGAGTCAAATAAAGAGAAGTTCCGTCCTTTTTCTTCACAATAGCCTTGCCAAGCTTTTTGCTGTAAGGCTTCAAGTCGATTAGCTTGGCGCCATCATCATCAGTGAGCAAATTCTTCTCTTCAAAGAGCTTTTCTGCTCGAGCCATCACGTCCTTAGGCACGAGACTTTCGCCTCGATAAAAGTCGTATTTGATATTCAATCGCCCATAAGTCTCAGTGTACTTTTCGATGCTGAGGTCTCGGAAGGTCTTCCACATGTTGAGCGCCTTTTCATCCCCATCCTCCATTTTCTTGAAGTAAAGGCGGGCTTCGTCATCTGTGGCGCTTGATTGTGGCTCTGTGCCGGACGATTCTTTCTCAGCAGTTATGACCTGGTTGATCTTAACATAAACCTCAAAAAGATGATTGATAGGATCAGACTTGAGACTAGCTTCATTGCCGAAACGCTCAAAGCCAACTGCGAGAATGCCGAATTGCTTACCCCAGTCACCCAAATAGTTCAACTTGACAACGTCGTAGCCCAACTTTTCGTGCAAATGGCTCAAATAGCCACCGATAATGGTACTTCTTAAATGGCCAGCATGGAACGGCTTTGCGATATTGGGCGAACTGAACTCGATGACAACCTTTTCACCCTTGCCTTTCGAAGATTCACCAAACTTTTCGCCCTTTTTAAGAATATCTTGCAGCACGATGTCGAACAGAACCTCGTGGTTAAAGTAGAATTGCAAAAATGGACCCACAGCCAAAACATTGGATACCAATTTGCCGCATTCAAACTTCTCTGCCCACTCTTTTGCAAGCTCGTCGGGCTTTGCACCCTTGATTCTAAATCGAGGTACTGGAATGACCAAATCGCCTCGCTCGGATTGATTTGTTCGTTCCAGGGCTGGAAAGATCAGACTGGCATCGACGCCGGAGATTCGAGCAAGCTCTTGAGTGATGTAAGATCGGAAAAGATCTGTAGGGTTTTGCACTGGATTCGAGCCTGGAAAAATTTCGACAGGCGCCTTGAGATTGAGCTTCTGAATCAAGGCAGAAAGTTCCTCGCTTTCAGACATGGTTAAAGGAGTTGTAGGGTACTTGAATGAAGGAACTGTGATTCTTTTACGCGAAGTGATTGTTCTAAAGAAAATCCGGGAACTTGTAAGAGTGCGTTGTCGTAAAATGTTCAGGTATTGATGCATACACCGACGACCGCGTTGCGTGTAAGTGAATGTTCAAGCACTTATCAAATTTGTGGCTTGTTCTAGTGCGCGTCTACCCCAGACGCGGCTCTTAAAAAAAAATTCAAAGAGTCACTTTTGCGCGTGGAATTTCATTGTGCCATTTTGGGCAATGGCACGGCTGTGCTATGCCCTGAGCTTGAGTAGGGTAATATCTGAAACATGCTACGGATTCTACACCCCATTAACAATCGGTTTCGCCCATAGATTCGACCAAACAGGTTACTCCTTTACATGCTGATAGAGTCGTATGTTGACACGTTAGCGCGTTATCTACTTGCTCAATGGAATCACAGCGGGCCAGTATATGACATATTACGCCGGCTGCTGGGGCTGCTGAAGTGGTGTTTACATCGCTACAGGGGTCACTCGCACATCGAACAGTTATGCCTCTGGATAGCTCAGCCCTGTACGAGTCCAAAAGAAAGGCAAACGACTTATGTCAATATGATTGCACATATTGTTCTTTCGAATCAGCTGGCTGGTGCGGTGAATACTGAGCAAGATCCGAATCTGCTGAGTCGAGCAATAGCGTCGATTAAAAAAGTAGTCATTGACGATCCCGCATACATCATATTGGAAAATGCCGTGATCATGATGAAAGGTCTAGACAGGATGAGATCTACATCCAAGGCAATGGCCAGAGAACCGGTAAGTTCGAAGGAACATGCAGCCCTATGCGAAGAGGCATATAGGGCCGTGTTCTCGCAGAATGACGTTGTTGGCGAAGAACTGGGAAGCCATGCGCTAAAAGCCAAATGGAATCGGCTAGGGTTTCAAGGCGCAGATCCTTGTACTGATTTCAGGTCAACAGGTGTCTTTGGCTTGAAGTGCTTTCGCTATTTCTGCCTCAATTATCCTGACAGTGCGCAGCAAGTGATTTCGCAAAGTCAGTATCAGCCTCTGAATGCTGTGCAGCCGTGGTATCCATTTGCATTAGTCTCCATTCATTTGAGCCAGATGGTGCTGGATCTCACAGGTAATCAGATGTTTCTTTACAATCTCCTTTTCCTGATCAAGGACGTGGAGAAATCGTCCGAGTTTGAAAACAATATCAACCGGCTTGCGTTCGAGCTGCATAGCATCTTGGTGGAAAAGTTCCATCAATTTTGGTTGAACGCTGTTGAATCAGGCGAAATTACGAGCGTTTTAGAGGTTGAGTCGTGTCTAGCACGATTTCGGGCCGACCTTGTTGATAAGTGTACGATACAGTAATCTAGCGCGGTATCTTCTTTCAAGTACTCGTGACGGCTCGTCTGCTGTTGCGAATGAACAAAGGGCTGCTGTATGGCTCGTTCAACAGCAGCTTTCGACTATCCAACTGTTGAATGAGTACGTCTTGCTCTTCTCGGCTCATGCCTTCTGAGTGGACTCGCTGGTCGGAACACGTAATGCTTTGTATTCCGTGTCTTGCCGACGAGAAAGTGGAGGACTATATCTCAATCTAGAGAACAACTGTTGAACCTGGCTCTATCATGTTAGGTCGCGCACAAATGTGGTTAACTGGGTCGCATTCATTTTGAAGCGAATATAGGATATGTAAACGAGTCCAGCCTCTGCACTCCATCCGTGCCAGGTACCAAAGCTGTCTTTAACGCGAAAAACATTTGAGTTATAGCTGTTATTTCCTTATAGCTCTTATAACCGATTATATCTGATTGTAAGCTATTGGTGTAATTTTATTCGAGCATTGCCTTCCATTGATATCGATGGCGTCCCACAGTAAGTATGGTGGCCCGCACAGTTTCATTTCCCCACTCGTGATTATCATAAGCATTTGGATACATTCTGCTGTTCTAAATATATACAAGCACTGCGCGGTATTGTTTATTCTACGATCTAGCGAACAGGTGTTGCCATTGAACTCTTCAATGGGGAGACTATCTGGCAGTTGCCGCGCTCCCTTCCGGTGATGTTAGCGTGAGTTGGACATAAGGCAAGAATTCTATTTCATGATGCTCCGAGCATCGTAGGGCAAGATGTAAAAGCGGCCTGCTCGAGTCAACCACTTGGAGGTCTATTTGGATCGCTTACTCTACATATGTACCGCCGTTGAAAGTGGTCGATGGTTGTCTCACGCCAACAAATCGATTGCCAGTTTTTCTGCCGGTACATATGAATTACAACTTCTGTTAGAAGCGCTTCCATTTCGGATAATAAAATGAATTTGTTCACCACGTACCATATTATAATATATTTGAAATTTGATGTATGCCGGCGGTGAGTAGTGTAGTTCCTGCAGCACGGGCTGTCTCACTTGCGCGACCATCTCCAGCACGAGCTCACACGACCGCGACGGGTGGAGCCGGCTAGTTGATTTGATGTCTATTCCTAGTGCAGATTGTCCATAAAAGCCATGTAACAATGTGAAAAATGGCCGATATAAGTTACCTCACAGAGCCTTTGATGATGATACGGGAGAGAGGAGCTTGGAAGAGGCATGATGGCCCGGAACGGATTAAGTGCTGACTTGTCTATAGTCTGAAGACACACTCGCCGTATACGGTACAGATACAAGTCACAGCTTTTTTCTTTGCCCCATTACGCAAGGAAAATAACATAAACAGTTGTCGCAGTTGTAGCAAATGTAACAAGTTCTATTGACCAGTCACATCCAGCAGAAATTTTGATCTGATCTGATCTCTGATCTCATACAAGCCGATGGTCATCGCATATATGCGCATCGTGCATGTGCATTGCAGGGTTCGGAGGTAAAATTTTTCCGGATGCTCCTCCATCAGCCATGCAAAATGTTTTTCCGAACTCTCTGACCGAATGCACTGTAAGCAAAAATTAGATTCCATTTGAAAACCATCAGATACTGGAGGTTTCCCCCTTAGGTCTCTGACGCGGTACAGGGAAACCAGTTGACGTGCCTTCGGGAATTAAAGGGAGGAAAATATTCCAACTTAACAGCTCCAAGCATGTTCACCCGGGCAGCAGGCGGTGCTTCCTGCCAGGGAAGGGGCTTACCTGTTGTTCCGGTTAGCCAGAAACTTCCTAGACGAGAAATCGGGGGCGGCTTCCCTGTGACAGTTGCTGAATCAGGACGGCCCCGGTGCAAGACAAGACATTTCAGACCCTGCAACCGAAAGCGTCCACTACGGTGGAATCACCAGATGATCTGATGTTAAATTACGGTATGGCCGGAGGGGAGGTGAGAAAAAAAATTGTTTTTTCTTCTAGAAGAGTGGGAAAGGGGGCAAACAGACCTTGCTGTAACACTAGACTAAATGCATTTGAAAAATGTCTATCGAAGACTGTATCTCAAGTGGCACTCTAAAATATTCCAACGCGGAATTGATCCTGGGGAGTTCTGGGCACTGGCAATATACCCCCCTTGTTCCCGGTTCTCGTGCTAGATCAATGATTTTTTTATAGACGACGCGTGTTTTCCTACGGCACTGGCGACCGTTATATGTTGAGCTCGTGACAGGTGAACAGTAATGTGTCCCCGCGTACTTACGAGATTATTAGGTTATTGCATAGCTTAACTGTTGAGCCTTTAATGAGCTAGAAAGAAACTCTATGCCACTGGGATGAGGCTTAATATTTCAGTATCCACAGTCGTTTGCAGCATTGAGGAGGCCCTCTTTTTATGTGGACTCAACAAGGGTAATTTTCTCATTTCTCTTGGCCAACCTTATACATAAGCCCCTAGTCGATCAAATCATGTTACGCACCGACCACCATATACCCGATAATCATTTACGGCCGTGACGGGCTCCTCTCTTTTATCTCCGCCCCCTGGAACCTTGTTCGCGTTAATGTCGCTTAAGCTTGAAAGCATAAGCTAACATTACATGCCTATATAGCCCTGTGTATCAACAAACCCCTTTGAAGACGATCTTCTGGCCCTTAAAACTGGATTTAGACTGCATGGATAATGAATTCGTTCTCGGGAGTAGATAGGAGTGTGCTGTTTTATACTGAAGAGCGCATCTGATTCCCTAGAGCTGGTTACATTTTGCACACCAGAATGAAGACAGGGGAATCACAGCCGTAAAGTAAAGCAATTAAATAGAAATTGAAATAATTTTCACAATCTCAGATATCAGATATCACTTATTTCTTGAAGCTGTGGATTAATATGTTCAACAATCGTCACATAATGGGGAGCTCACCCTACTGCCAGACAGCCTTGGTTGCCCTGCATGGATCTACTGCAGGAAGACTTTAGAGACCCTCCTGCAGCATCTCCAAACAGCGTAATTTGTCCGGAACAAACGTCAACTACTTACGGTACTTTTTTTTTTGCAGACTCGAGTACTCTCTCGACCAGCAAGCACAAAGTCAAAAGATTGAAAACGAAGCAGAGACACTCTGAGATCAAGTCTCTACAAACCCCGAAAAAGCTTGCCTTCGTGCCTTACTCACGTCATGTCTAACAGGCAGAACCCGGGGGAACAGTCCCCATGACTTTTGTCGCTCGCTAATTTTCCGGGAGAGATTTTAGGAAGTCTCAGCTATCTCAGCACACCTAAACTGGCAGGCAAATTGTGCAAAACTTTTTCACTCGATTTTCTAGGCCTGGCCGGATGATACTCGGTGGCACTATCCAGCCGCTTTTTCATTACGAGCTTGCTCTATCGGGGGGCCAAGTGCTCGTGGTCTCTACGAAGTTTCAAGCCCAACGCCCATCTTCTATACGAGATAATTTTCGTCTTAGGAGCGATATTTGCTTCATCATTTTTGGATAATCTTTCAAAGAAATAACATGTTAAAGAATACTTAGTAACTCTCCTCTCCACATCTGCTGACGGAGACATTCTCCAGTTTTCTCCGCGTAGTCAGTTTTAGCGGGAAAAAAAAATTTGTCGAGTCCTTTTTTGTCCGAGCTGCTGGGATCTCCATTTCGAGTAACAAAAGCAAAAACGCGCACACGTTTTCTTTCCGACACCCACACTCTGGAACATCATGTCTTCAAGAACAACGAGGATCTGCCACTGAACGCAAAGAAAGGGAAAATTGGGCTTTTTGGATTTTGGACTTGTATCGCATTGCCCTGTCAAAGGCGGTCCGACGGCCGACTCTATAAAAAGCTGCGATATTCCCCCATTCGACATTGCGTTCAATCTTTCTTGGATATACACATTACTCGTGTGCAATTTCACGACTAACAACTATTTTTCAATATTGCTTGATTCATCAACATCATGAATAATACAGATACGTCTGCTTCGTCCTCGATAAAGGACCAGATCGAGGAGCTGCCTAATCACCCCGACCCTTACGACCCTAACGGCAACACCAATCATGCACTGGCCGCCGCTGCTGAACAGCACAAGAAGTCTGTTAGCGAGTTTTGGTTCGTCATTCTCCTCTGCATGTTTGCCGCCATGGGCGGTTTTGTCTTCGGCTTCGACACTGGTACCATTTCAGGCTTCATTAACATGAACGAGTTTCTCGAGAATTTTGGTCAAAGGCACGCTGATGGTACTCCATACTTCTCAAAGGTCCGATCCGGTCTTATGGTCTCGATTTTCTCCATTGGTGCCGCTATTGGTGGACTTGCTCTCTCTAAGGGTGCCGACATTTGGGGTCGAAAGAAGGGTATCATGTTCGCTGCTCTCGTTTACATCGTCGGCGTTTTGATTCAAATCACCGCTACCAACAAGTGGTATCAGGTGTTTATTGGTCGACTTATTGGCGGTATGGGTATCGGCTGTCTCTCTGTGGTGGTTCCGATGTTCCAGTCCGAAACTGCTCCAAAGGAAATTCGAGGTCTTGTCGTATCGTCTTTCCAGCTAATGATCACACTTGGTATTTTCATTGGATACTGTGTATGTTTCGGTACTTATAACCGGACTGATACCGGTGCTTATCGAATTCCAATGGGTCTATGCTTTGCTTGGGCGATTCTGTTGATCATTGGCGTTGGTTTCATGCCAGAGTCCCCACGATATTTGATTCAATGTGGTCGTTTTGAAGAGGCTCGAAAGTCCATGTGCTATGTCAGCAAGCGACAACCAGATGATCCAGTCGTTAGGCTTTCCATGGATGAGATCACCGCGTCCGTTGAGCATGAGCGTGAGGTCGGTAAGGCAGGCTGGGGTGAAGTGTTCACTGGTCAGCCACGGATCGGCTGGAGATTGATGATCGGAGTCGGTGTGCAGTTTCTTCAGCAGCTCACTGGTGCCAACTATTTCTTCTATTACGGTACCACTATTTTCAAGGCCATTGGTATGAATAACTCCTTTGCCACTTCCATGATCTTTGGCGGCGTCAACCTTGGTTCTACATTCTTCGCCCTGTACACGGTTGATCATTTCGGTCGCCGAAAGTGCCTCCTCTTCGGCGCCGCTTCTATGTTCGTGTTTTTCATCATTTACGCGTCTTTGGGAACAGCAGCCTTGTACCAGGGTCCAAACGACACTGATCCAGACCAGAGCGTTGGTAAAGGTATGATTGCTGTCACCTCCTTCTTTATCTTCTGCTTCGCAACCACCTGGGCCCCTATCGCATATGTCTACTGTGCTGAAATTTACCCATTAAGAGTCAAGTCCAAGTGCATGGGTATCGCTACTGGTGCCAACTGGATGGCCAACTTCCTGCTCAGTTTCTTCACACCATTCATTACCGGTGCTATTGGCTTCAAATACGGTTACGTCTTTGCAGGCTGCCTACTCTTTGCAACCGTGTTTGTCTTCTTCCTTGTCCCAGAGACTAAGGGCTTAACATTGGAGCAAATCGACCAAATGTTTGCTTCTCGAGTGGAGCCATGGAATTCTTCCACATGGGCGGCTCAGGAATACGTTCAGCCATCTTCCACTTACGGTGAGAAGACTGAAACCTCGCATCAAAACCAGGTCTAAAAAATTTATTTAATCTTGCCATTATTCAAATGTACTCATAAACAAAACTTCGATAATTTATTTTCATGGGTAGTTGTACAAATTGCATAGAGCCCTCGGAGGCACCATTATTAACGCAAGCTATCATTTATCAGAACACACCATTATCCTCCTATCAACTGGAATAGCAAAATAACCAGAATCTTGAGGCTTGAATGGGCCATTTTCTGGGCCAGCCCAAATATACAATAAAAGTGTCGCCACCACTGACGTCCCAATAACAGCGTACATTTTGGCCCCGGGCTTCTATGCACAACTCCACACTAGACAGACCCATGTCCGAACAAGTCGATCATAGAGAGCTTACGGAGAAACTAGATGCGGTGGTAAATGGAGAACAACGCTCACAAAGCGCTGAACTGGAAGCTGCTATAGATAGAGTAGCTGAGATGGGCTTTTCACGTGAAGCTGCTAGGCAGGCACTTGAGGTATGGGATATTTGATAAAGTACATTAAAACCAACGCAGGAAGAGAAATGATCTTGATGTTGACGGAGCCATTGCGTCTATATTGAATGGAGGTATGCAAAAGCTAAAATTTGCATTTTTCTAACTACATCAAAGGAGAATACGACCATTTGGAAGGTGAGTCCCTTCGGCGCTTTTACAAGATCTAACGTTATGTAGCTTCATCTCCTGCCTTGTTTAAGGACTACAATACCCAAGAAGAAGGAAATTCCGTGCAAGTTAATGGCCTTGTACCTGCGACGAAAGAGTTCTATGACGATACGTTATGGAGTATGGTGCCGATGGGGAGTCCTGGAATCACGGAGGGCGATGGCGTTGAAGACAGAAAGCGCCTTTTAGCATCAGCGAGAGACGCCAATCTACCGCCCATACTACTTGGAGAACGTGATTCTGTCCTTCCAATGGTGCTATTTATCATTCACGAGATTCCACTCGCAAGAAAGCTCTTTCTACGGGCTGTCTCAGAACCTGATAGTCAATTCGACAACACGTGGCTAGAGGAGGCAGAAAATGAAGTAAAAATATCACCGGAGTATCAAGCCTTTTTGGAATCTCAAAGAGCCATGGGATTTTTGGATGGTTTGTCGAAAAGGGCAGCTGTTGATGTAACTCGTCTAGAGCAGCTATCCCAGTCGTCATTGAAGGGGCTTGTTGAAGCTGTAAACAAACTCTGGGCTGCCGAAGATCGAAAAGCCTTTATCTCGGAGGGGTATAATGCTTCTGAAGAAGAGTCTGTCACATTTATCGACCTGTTGTGCGATGTTACCCCGTCATTGAAGGAATCTATTTACACCGTAGTTGACAGCATGATCTGGGTGCCAGGAAGTGAAGTTTACATAACGCATACTGCAGACATACTGTCTTTGACTATGAAACGGGATGACGGAGCAAGTGGAGCTGGCCTTCAGCTACCTTTAATTTGGTACCCTGATCGATATACTCAAGAGAACTCTCATCATTTCAAAAGAGCTAATGAGTTGAAAACTAAACTTCAAGCACGAATAAGAGAGCTCAGCAATATGAGATTCCGCCATTCAATATTTCAAGGAAAGAAAGTCTCTGAGATTCTTTCAACAACTACTGACTACTTTGAAAAGCAACACTTGGCGATTGCTGCCGATATAACGCTAATATCAGCCAAATTCCATGAGCATATAGCGGTCATTGAACAGGAAATTTCAGAAATACAAGGTCAGCTGTCTAAGATCGGTCTATTGCTCACCGATGATGGAGCAATATTCACTGAACTGTTTCCTGATGCACCAGTACCTACCCTTCGCCCATACCACCTAGTAGGGGTTGTGATAAGCCCTACGGAGCTGTGTTTCAAAAAACGCGTGACGGGTGACCTGGGGGATGAGAAACCGACAACCGATGAAGAGTGGTTCCATTTGTCTGTTCAAGGAAACACAACCGTAAACGCGGTTTCTGCTGATGATGTGCTGATGATGGCTGAGAAAGGTTCCAGCGTTTTTCAAGGTGTTCCTGTAGTCGCGTTATATGCAAATGATTATGCCTTAAACAGCGACGAGCACAAGGAGGACGTTTCAGAGGATGTCAGAAAAGCCATCAGGTTAACCGATCGGGCTGTTCTGCAATCTACGATTTCATAGTATGCAGTAGATCTATTCGGGATTAATTCAAACTCAAATCGGCTGTTAAATACGTACAAGTCTCAAACTTAGTTTGAAGAAACTCGAGCGGCATCGTGCTTTAAGATGTATTTGTGCTCTTGCTTACTTACGATCGTGCCATATGCAGTTGTAAAACACGACTACGCGTTAACGACGCGCGGTAACAATTCTCTCCCAATTTGAAAACGCGTCGTACACGCGTGTTACTGAGGACAAATCTCATTCGGATTGAGGCGGTCGTTTTATAACTACATACTGTTCGTGCCATTGCTTAATATGGCTTCAACACCAGGTTGTAGTAGTAATGGGACGGCTAGACAGTCATACTCAGAGGAAGTTTGTCGGACACCTTCGAAACGAGAAGATAAAGAGAATGAGACGGTCAGTACGCCCAGAACTCCTGGAATTGAAGACATGAAAACAGCTTATGGTTTCGGCCCTGAGGTAGCAGAACCAACATCACCAACTAGTCTTATACTTCATCAGCACGGTAGAACTCGAAAGCAGGCTCGAAGTGACACTAGTGAAGATGAGTTGGATGATTTGAAAATACATGGAGCTGGTACCGAGAAACATGAAGCTGCGGCACGCCTTAAGAAAGTTAAATACGAAATTTTTGACCGTTCAATTCTGCACGATTCATCGAGCGGGGGAGATGATGGAATGCCCTCCGAAGAAGCGTTGGGCCAAGCTGCGAAACGATTTTTTTCACGTGAGATCGAGACTCTCAAGTGTGCTCTCGTTGAACTTCAAAAAGAAAACAGGGATTTAAAGGAGAGGCTGGAGAAGTTAGAGGCCACAAAAACTGAATAATCTATTACGATCTACCTTGCAAATGCCTATTTTGGGTTATGCTTATCTCCCTCGCTTCCATCATCTGATAGCAGCTCATCTGCGGAATCATCCTCATCATCGTCTACAGAGAACACATTTTCAGTGTTCCCAGTGGAATAAGGCGGCAAATCCGTGTCCCGTGCCTTTCCCTGTTGTGCTTCCTCGACAGGTGGTGCAAAGCTTCCGCGAATAATGGCAACCTCATCGTCTATTTCTTGCTGCGTTGGCGAATGGGCACCAACTGCCTCTTCTTCGTCCAAAGAATCTCTCAACGAGCCGATTTCGAACTCTTGAGCTTCATTCTCATCCTGTGCGATTTGACTGGACATTGCAAAGCGACGATTGTTCGCGGTTGGCCGCCACATGAATGCAATGATTGCAAAGTCAACAAAATATACCACATTCAGCCAGCCATCCAGCATGAACCATCTGGATTTCCAGTTGCTAGTGATGAACTCCAAGGCTGATTGTCTTGCAAATATCATTGAGTTGATAAAGAAGAACCCAAATATGACCACTATCGACGCTAGTAAAACCCTCCAGAGGTTTTTATACATTTGCGCTTTAACGAGCTGATTGCGCTCTTCCAAATATTTGATTGTACCAGTGAGTGAAGAAAGAATCCAGACGTAAAATGTTGTCATCGTTAGTGACAGTGGCAATATAAGAAGCAAAACAAACGGGCCGGCAGTATCCGGCGATACGACGTAAGATGTGATTGTGTACATGACAGCGAACAGGAAATGAGCGCCTGCTAAGGCTCGGCATTTCCACATGATATCGCCCAAGCTTGGCTTGACAACGCCGTAGCCCATGCATACAATAAGTAGCAAGAAAAATGTAAACGCGTTTCGAAAAGAATTGAGTACAGAGAGCAAAATCAAGTAAACCAGCGACCCTGTCTTGCCTGCCCCATTGTTGATAAAATCGTAATATCCCCAAATAACGATCATCTCAACCATCAAGAAAGCACAAATCGCAGTGACATAATTTTGAACGGGAAGGATATCAGATCGGTGCTGAACATACTGGAACATCCACAGAGCGAAAAGCAATGCATATGCGAGGGCTGCACCGCCAAAGAAGGGTAACTTTGGGATCTGACTGGCTGACAGATCTCCATACGCATTTTGGAATACAATTGCCGCGTTGTATTTGATGTCAGCAGAACTTGGGTAAGTGGATACACAATAGTACCCGCTTGTTTTGATGTCGAATCTCATTGCTACAGGATTAGCCAGATCAATTTTTTTCGTCACGACCATCTTCGTGTCTGCAGACTTTGACAGGATAAAGGTTCCTATCTGCTCTTTCTCGCACAAGTGGGCCGCGACTGCTTGGTCGTCGCAGAGGTATTTTCTCTTCACAAATAGTTAGCTTGATCTCGAATGGCCGTGATGAATCATACGTCCTTGTCGTGTGGGATATCAGCACCAATATCATCCACATTCGCATAGTTGAAGATAACGGCAGCGATCCATCCTTCCTTCTGTTCCGATTGAATTGCAGCATCTATGAAAACATCCTTCGGGCCGCCCCAATCGCTCTTGGAGTATATCCCTGAGCAAACTTGTCGTTCATTTCTTTTCTCCGTCTGTATTGTTAGTAGTTTGGTGTACTACATTAACTCACGATCTTCAGTTCATTTGCCGTGACAGTACTGCTGCATATTGCTGTCGCAAGTGCAATCCATCGAAGTGAACGCATTTCTCTTTCAACTTTAGCGTTGGGGAGGGTGCAACGGTTCGATAAGGACGTGGTGACGTTGGGACCTCATAAGGCTGTGCCGCATGCCGCGCGGCATATATGTCTTGTTTTCCTTGGCTTGTCCCGTGGAGGGCTGCTCTCTCTCTCTCTTGAATTATCTGAATAAACCTATAACATTGAGATCATACCAATTTGCTATCGAATAAGGTCTACAATTTAGTATAAACTGGAAAACCCGTCAGAGATTTGAGTGGGCTTGATTCTTTCGACGATGATTATCGAATTCAGTTATACTGTAAGAACTGCGAAGGTAGTACCGTGTCGCTCGGTATGTAGTGATGAGCTCCGTCTGCTTTGGTGTGTTGAGATTTTAAGCTTCTTGGCTGTTCACATCAGGCGTTGTCTGATCATAGCAGTTAATTTGCAGATCAGACTCTGCATACTCTTCTTGGAAATAGTTCGATTGGATGGTCGTATGATCTGAAGACATAACAAATGGCTCCACGTATTACACAAGGAACTCCGAAATATCAGCTCCCTCGTTGTCCAGCACGGTGTCGATGTTTGCGGCCGTATCAGTCACCTCGCCATCTTTATCTAACGTGAGCGAGTCCTTCTCGGTCGTATATTCTGGACTCAAGTATCCCAATGGTTCACCGTGTACCCTCAACACTTTGTCCAGTTCAGTGGATTGCGAGGCCGCGATCTTAGAAAACGATTCTATCAATTGCTCCGACTCGCCGCGCAATTTATGCTCGCGCTCGAGAGACACTTGCTGTAGCTCTGTAAAATCGGTAGTATTCAACCATACCATATGAAATATGCTCATGTAGTAGAATCGTGTCTCTGATTTTAAAATGTCGAAAGTCAGTGATATCTCTGCAGTTGTTACGGGGGTGTCGTCTTCACTATAAGGATGCATTTCAGCATCCAACAGAGCACTAAAGTGCCTCTCTATCTTGTATATGGTACCGTTCGAGTATGCGATATATACTAGAACATCTCTGGGTGGGTCATAATACACTGTAAGGTCAGGCGATGGCGGATCCAAAGCAGTCGTGCGGCTCCACGCACCTATTAAAAGAGTCGTACAAGGTATGCTTATTGTTCCATCCGGAATCAATGAGAGCACGTTGGGAATATTTGCTAGATGGGTTGCTTTGGTTTTCTCAATGGAATGGCGCAACGTGGAGCTTATTTGGGCTAAAGACGGCCGTGGTCCCTGAAGAAACCCTCGCTTTTCGTGCTCTTTCTTTAGCTTTGCACGTCTGTTCTGGAACCAGATTTGCACAGACCTCTCTGTCATATCGATACGCTCTCCTATTTCGGTCCTTTTCTCGGCCGACGGCGTCTTGCATTGTTCGAACTCAGCCGTGAGAACATCCAGTTGGTCGGGGGTAGCTCTCTGGCGTTTATTATGCTTTTGGGACTGAGTTATAGAGCTCTTTTTCTGTTTTGGCTGGTTCCCACTCAAGACTGGCCCAACCTTATAGTCATTGTCCTGGGCCGACATATCGACGGAGTATTATCTCGCTTATGGCAGAATGACACAGTGGTTTGAGATAAAACGAAAGAGCGAAGCAACAAAAGAAAAGCAAACAGCTGTAAAAATAAATATGTCAGATGTAAGTGTGCAGAAATGGTATTGTTTCGAGACTAGGCAGTTTTAAAATTAAATGCCTCTTTTGGAGCGGCGCTTCGAATGGGGCAATCCTAAGGTGTGTGAAGATGTCCCTTTTCAGAAACTCTAATAGGTCCAAATGCTGATACACCAAGTCCAAGTGAAAAAATCCAACAATCCGAATATAAAAGAGATAGTAGGTTGTGTCTTTTTACTTCTTGGGCGTATTAGTTTTAGCAAGCGCTGCCTCGAGCCGCACTGACTCACTTCCGCACGCACCACTTTAGTACTGAGAGGTATTGCGCCTGTGAGTGAAGGCATATTCATCTCTCTATGCGCGACACAGGCAGCCAACAGAGCGTACATTATAGATATATTTTCAACCAGACATGTATAATTCTTTTTGCGAATACCGATGCATAAACTATGAACTGGGCTGTAGATAGATGCTCTGTACGTGGTTCGCTACTAAGAACTGCTATTCAACGACATCATAGAGCTGTCGAAGTTCATTTCGCTATCACGTCACGTTAAGCGATGCCGTAACTGTCACCGGTACAGTACACTTTACAACAGATATCCACTATTACTAGTACCGGTGTTTCTGTTCCTAACGGTGCGTGCTGTACCTACAGTACCTCGGGCGAGGGGGAGAGGGGCGCGGCCATATCTGCATTAGGAAATGACAGTCACAGTTGCGCCCTCAAAGAGCACTCTCAAGCTTGACTGAGATTGGGGGTGCGCCCGCGCGGCTGGTCACGCAGGTTACTCGGCGAAATCTATACGCAAATTTCCTTTCATCACAAGTGTTTTTCCGTCTAGACGAGCGATTCAATATGAGCTTCAACAAAGAGAAGGCCCCAGAAGGTGGCGAGGAGAAGTTCCTCAAGATCCGAATCACGATGACCTCTACCAAGGTTAAGCAACTTGAGAAGGGTATGGACTTTTCAAAGATTGTGCTTTCGGCCTGCTAACCTGCTACCAGTTTCTGCCGATATTGTCAGCCGAGCCCAGAAGTCTTCTTTGGAGACCAAGGGCCCTGTGAGACTTCCAACTAAGGTTTTGAAGATTACCACCCGAAAGACTCCAAATGGTGAGGGTTCCAAGACTTGGGATACTTATGAGATGCGAATTCATAAGCGAATCATCGACTTGTACTCTCCTCCAGCCATTGTGAAGAAGATCACATCTTTCAACATCGAGTCTGGTATTGACGTCGAAATTACCGTCGCAAAATAAATTTGTATCAATAAATTTATACGAATGTGCCGATTACAATCAAAGAAAGTTCGCGCGTAGAAATGATGAAGAAGTCATCAATCCCTGCCCGTAATAATAATACTATCTATCGTTAGATGAAGCATTCCATTGATATTCAACCTTGCCTCCGTCTTTATCGGAAAGCTGGGCCATTATTCTACATTAATTCCTAACTAGAATGGCGACGACTGTGGATCCACAGAGTCGTCATAATTCTTGCCAATCACAGGCAGTTTCTCGTATACCATTCTTCGTAAAACAGGAATGGAATCAGCAAAGAAAAAAACAGTCACGCCGGCTGCAGCACCCCATAGACCCAATGGCAATGTCCTGTAAGCGTTAGCACCATAGTCTATCATTTGAAAAGAGCTTACCATTTGGAGAGCACAACTGGATTAAAGCTTTTACCTAGCGTAGGAACAGCTTTGTAGCGAGGGGCGAAAACATATGGCTATTAAGTTAGTTAGACACACCATCGGCCGGTTCACCATACCTTAACAGGCATCCTGGATGTACGTTTGTTTGTTCGGGCGAGTTCAAGTGGTGAGTGCTGAAATCTCTAATAAGTGGTTTGCCGGTATTGGGACTGCCGAAGTCTGGGAACCAATCAGACGTAGTTCGGCAACCGGACATCGAAGTACTTTCGAAATTTACTTTTCGCACAATTTGATATTTATTGTGCATGCGTATATCTGTATACTAAATGTAGGCTAAGCTACAATTTCATGAAATGTGCTCTGGGGTACTGTATTTTATCGAGAATACCTGGGGCCAAGCAGTAAGCTTCATCCCAGTTGCTCCCCACCACTCGTCAAGGTTCTGGCAAGTCCTATGATAATGAACTACTAGAACCACGAGATTTGCTGAACAATAGACAGGAAGCGATGCAGAGGGTAAATGGACAATTTTACATATTTTTTTTGTTCTTTTTGTTGTTTGTTTTGAGCCCGACGGAGGAGCCCCCACATTTCATTTCGCCTGATGAGAGTGATCGGCTAAATCAATACTTACAGCACGAAGTGAGAGAACTTGGCGATTTGAAGAATCGCACTAGACAAGATGGTCCGACATTTTTAACAGGTGTGAGTTCCTATCCCAACTCTACATCTCAGTATGGCATGCTGCCTTCAGTTTTGGAAGATCAATTTAGTCAGACGATGAATGCCAAGGGACTATCATTCAGCTATTTTACTATGAACGATATTCAAGGCGAACTTAAATATGGTGGAATACTTCCTTCAATCAACATGTCCTATCCCCAACCACCTCAACGTACGATAGCCAACAGAACTATGATTAAGGACAATGCCGGAGTTCGATGTTCGTTCAAAGCGTTGCCGCCGCGCCCAGGCACAGCGAATACGAACATAACCATTTTGGAAGCCGATGTAGAATTAATTACAGGTGGTGGCAAATACGAAACATTGAGCCGATTGACAGGCTTTTTTCTTCAAAATACGAGCAGCTTCGTTTTGAGCAGTTCTTCTCTAAAATTTTCAGGATTTCGCGCCTTACCGTTCGTTATTGATCACAGGTATTTCAATGAATCGCGCCAGCTTCTGTTTGAGTACGAAGAAAGTAAACTACGTCCGGTGAGTTCCAAATGGGAAAGACAAGATACAGAGCCATTGTACAATCGCTTCGAACTGTCATTGGCCCACGCAAACAGATGTGAATTTATCATGTTTGGTAATTTAAGCTCTATTGGCTTGAACCAAAGAGAACTAGATAACATCCAAGATGAGTTGAATGAACCGCTTGGACGCCCTCATGCTGATGTTGGGAAAGTTAAGGTCACCAGCTACATTTTTTCTCCAGATTGCTCGGTTTACTATACGCCTAATGAAGACTTAGAGGGCCACGTCCTGAGCGACTTATATCATCGTGATATAATGTTTCTCATGTGTCTCACCGTCTTGATGATACTACAAGCATGCGTCGTGTGCCAGCAAATGCATAGCACTAATACTAGCGTGACTATTGCCAAAGTCAGCGCATTGTCTGTATCATTGATGGCTTTGGCCGATGCATTCATGACGTGTCTTTCGTTCTTTGCTACACTGTCAGCTCCTACAACAATTTTTCTGAGCGCATTTTGTTTTATTGGATTCGCATTGACAATCGGATTTTATCTGAGATACATATGCCACATACTATATCAGCAAAGTGCAGATACAATGGAGACAAGTATCAATATCGGGCAATTGCGCTACATGGTGTACTCACGATTTTTCGCTTCGTTGCTCTTGCTCGGAATTCTACTGGTCCAATCTGCTGCATGGCCCCCGAGCATCCAGAACGCAATTCGCTCTTCTTGCTTGATTATGCTCTCGTCGCTATGGATTCCACAAATATCCCGCGATGCTTATTTTGGGATGAGAAAGTCTGTCACAGTGCCTTTTTTGATAACTGCATCCCTCGTCAGATCTCTCTATCTTCTTCTGCTGGAGTCGCGTCTCAGCCCTATTTCTTTGGATCTTCCTACAAAAAACTGGATTCTCATATCTATTCTATGGATCTGGATTCAATCCTTCGTCATCATAATACAAGGATATTTTGGTGCTAGATTTTTTGTGCCTTGGAATCTGCTTCCTGTGCTATATGATTACCATCCCTTGTTCTATATAGAAGATGTGGAATCTGGTCAAACTATCTCGATTGTTCCCACGAATCCACAGCAGCCGGATGAAAACACAGTCCAGCTGTCTAAGCTGCAATACTTGGCGCGCACTGATGGACAAGCGCATTGTGCCATTTGCATGAACCCAGTCAAGGTTGTCATGCTTACAAAACACGAGCTTTCGAGTGCCAAATCGCCTAGTACCATACTCTCTCGGCAATCATATATGGTAACGCCTTGTTGTCACGTTTTCCATGCAGATTGTATGGAGCAATGGATGAAGGCAAAATTGCAATGTCCTGTGTGTAGAAGTTCCCTCACGCCAATATAATCTGTCAATGAACGCTTATTTGTTTTAAATGTGTTAATCCTTATCTGGTTCGGAAAAAGTAGTTCTGGATTTCGAATTCTGTTTGAAAGGTCAATTAGACACTATATATAAATCTATATGCATTAGTTGGGAATGTTCTTTTAAATCTATATGCATTAGTTGGGAATGTTCTTTTAAGCACCTTTCCTAAGCGCCTCATTATCTCGAACCCGTCTTTCATTTGCTTGCTAAAGAAATTGCCTGATATAAGAGCCAACCTTTTTTCCACAACTGCAACTTGGTTGGGGGTCTAGAATGGATATCCCGATTGAACTAGAAAGCCCAGGGTTTTATATCCCGGCTACTGTATCTGAGTATCCATACTCACCATCAGCGATTTCAGGCGACATCAAAGACTGGTCAGGCGTTATTGAATTCAAAGAAGAAGATCTTGACGGTGGAAATATTGTCTCTAATACGATCTTGATAGCAGCGACACAGTTTTCGAATACTACATCGCTTGATGATCTGCATCAATGCCTAAATAATTGTTTGACGATAAACCAAGGACCGAAGACAGAGAGAGAGTGATGAGTACTTTGCCCAGCTTATAATGCGTACTTACTTAATCAAGATAACAAATTGTTCAATTTTGTTTGAGAGGGACCCTTTAGCAGTACATGAAAATGTGCCAAGGATGGCACAGACTGCAGTTCTCTGCCGTTCTTGAACCATAGAACATCATCTCTGTCTAAGCCCATGGGCTCACAAATAGAATGCCGGACAAAATGCTCTATTATGGACGTCGCTTGATCTGCTACCGTGTCAGCAGAGTCCGAAGACGGAATTGAATTTTTACTCCACACAACCAAATGTACAATCTGCTTGTCTATGTTGTATGGAAAATCGTTCATAAGAATTCTGTAATCCCTTGAGTCTTTCAAGAGTTGTGGACTAGCAGGCTTGAGCGTACTCTCGTTCGACCACCCCAGCCGCTCTTTTAGCAGGAACTGTAACGTGCCACCATACTCTTCCTTGAACCTTTCCTTGCATTCCAGGTAATAACGCAGATCAGAGGGCTTGCGGCTAAGTCTATTCAATTCATTGGCGCTGATGATTTCGACCAATGATTCCCAGTTCAAAGGCGAAACTTCAGCATCTTTCTTGTCGAGTATAGATTTGTCGCGAGCGCTTAATTTTAACGTGGACGGCATTGATGTGGCAAAGGGTCTAATGATCTCACCACCGTACACCGGCAAGAGCATGTGTTTAGATTTAGCGCGTTCATCGCGGCAGCCTCCGGAAGAATTCGCTACGCGATTTGAGTCAAACACGCTCCTGGTGACCTGACCTCGATACTTCGAGATTTTTTTTTTCTGATTTTCTCCGACGTATACCATTAAACGCTGTGATACTTGAAAAAACGGCCCTATAAATCTTATGCACTTATTTAGGAAATGGAGATCAACTATTCTCCAATGTGACGTTCATCTTCAGGTTTCCAGGAGCCGGAGAAAAGGTGCTTAACAAACGCTAACGGGTGCGTTTCGGCCTCAGCTCCCATTGTTTCAATTCCAGGACTGAAAGATGTTATAGGTAAAACAAGAATATCGGAGAGTAATTTAGACTCTTTAAGACCTGTGAAAGTTCTCCAATCCACAGCACTATGAAGACCGCTTTTAATCCCATCATTGAAGTAATGAAACACAGCGTCAGTCCATGCTCCGGGACCAGTCCAATTCATAATATCCGCCCCACGGTCTTTGGTTTTCGGAAGATTCAACTTTCCTTCGGCCTTCTTTTTCAGAGTCATCTCGGTGATTCTTGAAACTATTTCTCGCAGCGCAGGATGGCCAGGCTTAGCCTGGATTGTCCATTGACAGAACTGTAACCTGCGAGCATACCATTGCTGCCAATCATCTCTATCAGGATCTGCTTCAATGCCCACTATGAGTCCGACCTCCATAGGATCGACAGAGTCTGGAATCCAATTTGGAACTGCCTGCAAAGCTAATGTATCGACGTCCGAATAAGTACCTCCACGAGCCAGTAGAATCAGATACCTAAAAAAATCCGCTTTCAAAATCGTTTCAGGAAGCGACTCAAAGGCCTCAATAACTTTGGGAACATTCATATACAGATGATTCACTAATGCTGCAGCAGTTTGATCTGAAAGCACTTCGTGCACAAAGCCTGAATTCTTTTCGGACCAGGACAAAACAGTTGCTTTCAGTTCCGAGTCGAATTTCGGATCATCAAGATCCTGCTTCCAAGTCTGCCATATGTAAGCGGGAAACTTGTTGGAGACGTCGTAAGGAAACTGGAACGCCAGTTGCGTTTTAAGCGGGGCATCGGATGGTAGGCGGCGTAATTGTTGCAGCTGTTTCTCTAACAGCCTTCTTTCTGTTTCGAGCTTCGCAATCTGTTTGTCATGCTCTTCTGACTTATCCAAAGTCGATTTTTGAAGCTCTCTTAGAGCTGCTTCGGTCTGTTCCCTGGTATCTATCAACTTCTTTTCTAAGCTTTCATCGTGCAACAGCTCTTTCGGCGAGATCTTTTTTGAACCGCTAAAAAAGAGGAAGAATAAAGTCAGAACAGACAAGGCCGCAATTACAGCTCGTCGGAAAGTCAGCATTCTTTCTGTGCCGCTTAATATGGTGAGTTCACGAAGTGCAGAAGCTGACACGATCGGAAAGTAGATGTTCGCGCGGCTCTCCCTCAACCAGCATCGCCTTGCAAACAGTTCACATATCCAAGTTTTCAGCATACCAGGTGGATAGTTAAAACTTTTACGATTGCCTACTTTAAATTCGTTGATATGCGCTTTTCTAAGAAGACTTTAAATCTCGGAAGTTGAATTTTTACTGGTGAACCGCTTTGGCAGGGTGAAATACCTCCGAGCTATATATTGATCATCAATTAAAAGAACTATCATAGTCCGCCAATGCTTCATTATTCCCCTATCAAACAAAAAGAGACCAGTCTTTAATTTGAAGGTTACCTGTAGCTTCATTATGAACTTTTTGAGCATCAAGAAACAATGATATCGGCTCACCATTCGAAAATTTCTCAAGATTGTCAATGTTTTCTCTGTTGGTGCATGGGGTATTCAAAGTAATCAAGATGTCAGTTTTGTGCTCTTTGATACGGACCATTGAAAGCAGTGAGTAAACTTGAGGCACTTTCGAATCATCTCCGGATACTTTATCTGCCCTGCCCCATTTGCGTGATATCAAGGTGCCAGCGACTGTAAGAACCTGCACTCCAGGAAGATGAGTTATTATGCTCTCTGAGCTTCCTAAATTTATGAACTGCGACTCGTTCAGAGCCGCTAACTCCTGTATGTGCACCTCCATTGCTGCCTCATCACTACCTTCCACCTCTTGTAAGATCTCGAAGATCAACGACTGATCGTTAATCTTAGAAGCATAGACTTCCTGGTGATCCGGCACCTGCCTAAAAGTGCTTATGTCAACAAAGTTGTCGGGAACTGTCGATTCGATGGCTCCTCCGAACAAAGCTGTGTGTTTGAATTCGGTCATCTGCATATGGTGGTGTGGGAACAGCGTGAGCGCAGGGCTGGTTTAATTTATCAAGCACTGGGACACCAACATGTGTCGTACAGCTTGGCACATATGAACATGATGTCGTGTCCAGAATAGACATAGTCACAACAGTTTATTTTTTAAAGGCATACTTCTCTAATTCAATCCCTAGTTATTGCTTGGAGCGCTTCGCGATATCTTTTCTTTAGGTCCTCTTCGTCTTCAAGACCAACCGAAATTCTGATCAAGTACCTGTCGACACCGAATTGCTCCACAAAGTCAAGTTCATTATAGTGTGCAAGAATAGTGTAGGGCGAAGTAAGAGTAAAATTAGTGCCGAGGCTCGGGCCCTTAGCGGTCGCTACTCGATCAAAGAAGGTGATAGCATCTTGTCCATTCTTAAAGACAACCGATAACAAACTACCATAGCCGCCTGTTTGCGTTTTGCAGCGATCGTAATTGCTCTTGGAATCATTAAACTTTGGATAATAAACTCTGTGTACTGACGGATGACCCACAAACAGACTGGCAATAGCCTCGGCGTTTGCGTTCATCCGCGTACTCCGGTCTTTGAAATCGCGGCTATTGCGCTCCAGGAAAATGGAATCTTCATCCCACATCGTGTCTTCGTACTGGCTATTCAGTGTTTCTTTCAATTTGCCATAGAACTTGCCAGAAGAGTTCAGTATCAAGCTTCCTCCCATAACGTTACTGTCACCGCTAAACACTTTGGTCAAGCTGCTCACTACTACATCAGCAAACTGGAGCACGTTAACATTCGCAAAGTTTCCGATAGTATCATCGATCACTATCGGAAAATTGTACTTGTCCGCTAATTTCGAAATTGCTTCCAAGTCAGGACTCTTGAGTAAAGGATTCGAGGGAAACTCGCAAAAAAAACTTAATATTGGTTCACCTTTGGCAAGCAAACTTTCGAGCTCAATGAGGTCATTTGGCGAACCATTTCCGTAAAAATATGTCCCTGCTCCGAACTTCTTGTGTATGTGCAAGCTATCAACATACGGAAAGCCGAAAACAACAGACTTCAGATCTTCGCCACGACTGTCTAAAAGTGCACGATGTGCATTGAAGATCGCCGTCATACCTGTAGGATACAGGTACACATCTTCTGTATTCAGCGGATGTGTGCTATGGTCGGCAATTCGACACTTGATAGCCGCTTTCGCAGAACTCGCATAAGACGTATCGAGGTTTCTACCGAAGCGCTCTTCAATAAAGCGAGGGAGATCATCACCTTTAAGTGTTCCCGATAAGACATTGAAAGCGAATTCCGCAAATCGGGAGGAAATGCCCTCGCCAGTATGTTGCCAATAGCTCTTGGCAAGTTGACCATCATTGAGCCCATAGAATAGAGCTGAGAGTTGATGACCGTCAGTTACAGAGATACGCAAAATCCTGTGCGATGATTTAGTTTCCGAACCTTGCTCCAGAAATTCCCGGCACCTTTTAGCAGCATTGAAAGAAGGAAAGAGCATCACATGTTCCCCTTCTCTTCCGTAGTGCTCTGTGACGTAGTTGCCTAGCTCATCAGAGTTAGTCTTCGTCTAATCAATAGTCTTACTGTCCGAACTGCCTCATGGATATAGAACCTGGTGTTATTAGATTTCCGAACGTTAAATCGGTGTCAACTCACCTTGGATATCCGGATGCCATCTTACTAATTACCCACGGGGCACCTTCTTCGTAACCAACATTGGCCGACCATGTCGGCAGTGTCACACTTACCGCATGCGGTGTATGAGCTGGAATTGGACAGCCAATTTCGGTCGGCGGGTCTTCAAAGAATGGCATGTAGTAGTTTATCGAAATATCAATGGAGTTTAATAGCTGTTAGCCGTGATGTGTCATACTGCGGATATGTTTTGTGCCGATATCGCGCAGTCCCATCAGCCTTCCAAACGGTAAGGACTTGTGAGGCGGTTGATAATCAAGTAATATCCGAATGAACCAAGAACGATTCGCTCGTCGCGAACAAGATGAGCATTTTTATTTCAAAGACAAGCCCATCTCTAGAAAGAATGGACGTAATAGCTCGAGCTTCCTGAAAGTATTAGTTGCTCTTCTCGCTGTTGTTGGCGTGGTCATATACGTCATGGGAGGCCGTGATGCGTTTCTTAAGAGAGATAAAAGACCACTGTCTGCTAAAGATAAGCAGCATGCGGTAAAGAGGGCATTTATCGACTCCTGGAGCGCTTATAAGTCATATGCCTGGGGTAAAGACGTGTACCACCCGCTTACCAAATCAGGGGAGAACATGGGCCCAGCACCTTTAGGGTGGATTATCATCGACTCATTAGATACATTGAAGCTAATGGACCTTTCAAAGGAGCTGGATGATGCCAGAGAGTGGGTGGATAAGGAACTCAATTATGATATGGACTACGAGGTGAATACTTTTGAGACGACAATCCGTATGCTTGGCGGTCTGCTGTCTGCTTATTATTTGACAGAGGACCCCATTTACCTTGAAAAGGCGACGGATTTGGGTGAAAGAATTGTTGGTGCATTTGATAGCCAGTCCGGTATCCCTTATGCTAGCGTTAACCTCAAAACAGGGATAGGCAAGAGATCTCACGCTGATATGGGTGCCAGCTCCACCGCAGAAGCAGCGACTGTACAATTGGAATTCAGGTACTTGGCTAATTTAACGGGCGAATACAAATACTGGTTCAAAGCTGAAAAGGTCATGCAAGTGATGGCAAATAATAATGTGCAAGACGGTCTCGTGCCAATCTTTATACAACCCGAGACTGGTCAGTTTCAAGGACAATTGATTCGACTTGGTTCCAGGGGTGATTCGTATTACGAATACCTCTTGAAGCAATACATACAGACATCTGGGCGAGAGCAAATCTTCAAAGAGCTGTATCAAAAGGCAGCTTCGGGTATCAAGGAGCATCTGATTCACCTGTCTTCTCCAAACAAGCTGACGTTTATCGCTGAGTTAGAGCACGGTATAGGTGGACCCATAAGTACCAAAATGGACCATTTGGTCTGCTTTGCAGGGGGCATGTTTGCACTTGGTGCGACGAACGGTCTGTCGGTCCGCGATGCCAGACTGGGACAATGGACAACGTCACAAGAGTTTGACTTGCGGATAGCACAGGAGCTGACCAGAACTTGTTACGAAACGTATTCGCAAACAGTTACAGGGTTGGGTCCAGAGATTGTGTTTTTCAATACACGGGATGATGTCACAAAAGACTTCTTCGTGAAACCTCAGGACTCACACAACCTACAACGCCCGGAGACCGTCGAGAGCTTATTCATTCTTTGGCGCCTGACAAAAAATCCTATCTACCGTGAATGGGGCTGGAACATTTTCTGTTCATTCGAAAAATGGTCGAAGTTACCAGACGGTTCCGGCTACGACTCGTTAGTGTCTGTGAACGCCATACCACCAAAACATCGGAACAATATGGAGTCATTTTGGTTAGCCGAGACATTAAAATATTTATATCTGCTGTTTGAAGACGACGATAATGTGCTACCATTGACAGAAGTGGTATTCAACACCGAAGCACATCCATTCCCCGTGTTTGAGCCTAATGTGAAATTTCTACGGCGTTGGAAATCGCCTACCTAATCACGACTTAAGTTTAAAAAATATCCCTATGTACAGAAAATAGCAGTCTCATCATTCTAGTAAGGAAAATGCATACATCTGAAAGAGCAAATCGATTGAACAATTAACAATAATAACAATAATAATAATAATAATAATAATAATAATAATAATAATAATAATAATAATAATAATAATAATAATAATAATAATAATAATAATAATAATAATAATAATAATAATAATAATAATA
>JAKTQK010000025.1:0-137145 GCA_030558855.1 Blastobotrys indianensis
AAGGGGCTCTTTACTGAGTGAGTAGGTGCGGTAATTGATTAAGGAACTCGACCACCGCCCAAAGACCCTTTCTCGTATCGAGTAGGACCTTCAAGTCAAGTTCCGGGCTGACTTTGGCTAGCACAGCTCGTGCTTCTTCGTATTTTACGCATTCTTTCAATATTACGACGGAAGAGTCGGTCTTGTTGGACTCAGAGGCCGGGCTGTAAGCGATGTGAACTTCATTACAGCCGTGCGGTTAGTTGCCAAAAACGACATTGAAGTCTAAATGTGGCCAATTGAGTGTGGCCCAGTCACGGGTAGCTGTTGACAGTCGACCGTTAGCCCTGATTTATTACTGTTTCTGGCGATTTTTATCATAGTTCTAATATTAGACCATGCTTAGAATCGAGGAGTACATAAATTACATCAGAAGCCGGAGTATGCTGTTTCTTCGAGATGTCATTCGTGTTTGCAGGTTGACTTCACGAGATAGAGCTCATAAATTTGTACTGTTATCCAGGATTCTACACAGGAAAAACCACTCATTATTGGCTGCTTTTCGTGCAATCAAATATATTGAGGTTTTAAAGTAGAATTATACGACAAAATATAAGCTATCTTCGGAATCTGGAGAAAATTCAGGTCGTTGGAAAAGCTAGGAGCTGAATCACCTCCCTTGTTTTATTAAATCAAGTCATCAGGCCAGGTACTGTTTCCCTCTTGACCCGATTGTGGAAGAAGCGATAAACAGTTCGTTTCGTTTAGGTCTGGACCATGATATCGTCAGCAATGTGGTTTCGATAGTGGGTGAGATTAACAAGAGCGATAAGGTAGCCAAAATTATGTAGCCAACGCTTTGATACGATGTAGCTTTGGTTTTCGCATAAGCCTTTCGGTTTTTGAAAGGAGTCTTTTTTAGATGCAGACAGTAAATCGAAATTATACAATAGAATAAAAGTATCTTCGAAGATTTGGACAGAATTCAGTTTTGTTTTAATCTAATAACCTTCAAGACGGTTACTTCGAGCCTAACGCCAGCGCCGTCTCCCTAGTAAACTAGCCTACATGATGCTAATACAAAAATCTCAATTATGAATACCCAACTGCTGGGCAAGCTTCGGATTTCCGCCGCCTCAGCGAAGCTCTGGGTTCAGCCGACTCTCGACTGCTTTCTGAGACTGGATCACCCTCTCCTCAACAGAATTTAGGTCGGTGGAAGAGCTAGAAGCTAAAAAACCCGGGGTTTTCAGCCGTATTCGTCCTGTATATCAATTCCTCGAACGTATAAACACGGCATCTTTTGACACTTTGGCCGAGTTGGTCTAAGGCGCTCGATTCAAGCGATTTGTGAATCTACAATTCATGATCAAGCTTTCACAGCTTACAAGCGTGAATTCGAGTCTCGTTAGAGGCGTGGGTTCGAATCCCACAGGTGTCAGCTATCTTTTTGCCATTTGTCAAGTCGATTCATCTATGCCGCTGTTTATTCACATACGACTGCTTTGATGCAGTCACCTTGCACCGGTGTTTGGCCGCTCGAACATTTCAACTCTACAGCCGATTTCTTTGCACCTTGGTTACCGTATCAAAAGTCCCAACATGCGCGCGAGCCCGCAAATGCACTTGATACACACAGTTTCTATTCTCCAGTGAGTACGTGAGCGACGAGCGAAGAGTTCTTTGAATCACTCCAGACATTCTCCCGGTAAAATATTCCGTGATAAGGTCTTTAACGTGTAGGATTGGATTAGGGCCGATCGTTTTGGCAGCTTAGCGCACGACTGGACTGCCATTTTTGGTGTTTGCATATATTGTGTCAGAGTCATGCATCTGATGTTGGCGGGGAGACTTAGTGGCTGGAGTGTGGCTTGTGTGGCGGTGACATCATTGTCCTGCGGCCGACTAGATACAACATTTAGCAACATGCTCTATCGCTAATCTCAAACTAAAACACACTCCGTATCGTGGGTAAATAAATAGGCTTGAATGCCCTGAAGACAATCACTTGAGAAATCTTATTCAGTATGCGACCTGTATTTTTGGCGACCCACCCCCGATCGGCGTCAACCGCTTTCGAGCGTTCTTTCATGAGCCGGAGCGACATGGTAACCGTCCACGAACCATTCGGTGAACCATTCTATTTTGGTCCCGAGCGACTTTCGGACCGGTATAATGCTTCCCAGTGCAATTCGAGTGAATACAAAAATGTGACCTTCGGGGAAGTTCTGGATCAAATCGAAGAGCTTGAGAAAAAAGGACAGAGAATATTTGTCAAGGATATGGCCCAATACATTATTCCAGCTGATGGTCCCGCTACGTTAGCCCCATCGGTAAAAGGAAGTCATAGCAATCCGAGTGTTCTGTCAGATCAGGCACTAGACTCGTTTGACTTTGTGTTCTTGATTCGTCCACCACATTTGTCGGTGCCATCATACTACTCTTGTTGCATACCTCCAAAGAGCGAGAAGACTGGATTCGATCATTACCGAAGAAACGAAGCAGGTTATAGAGAGTTACGAATACTTTTTGATTACCTGTCAAAGACTCGCAAAGAGCGGCCTTTGATTATAGATGCATGTGATTTGGGAGTAGATCCGGGGCAAGTAATGAACGAGGTCTGCAGGCGAGCAGGTGTTCCGTTTGATCAAAGTATGCTTACTTGGGAGGCGGAGAATGGAGAAGTTGCTGAAAAATTTGCAAAGTGGCCCGGATTTCACGATGATGCGCTGAAGAGTACAGGATTCAGAAAAGCCTCGACTTCGTCGATCGGTGACGGCTTCAAGGTAGACTGGCTTTCATGGGAGAACGATTGGAGAGAACGCTTTGACGTAGAGCATGTTCGAATAATCAAACAATCGGTGGAGGCACACCTGGACGACTACCTATATCTGCGCAATCACAAACTGAATTTGAAATAAAATGTGGGTATCAATTAGAATTAGTTAAAACAAATTTAAACATCTAGTGGCATAGACATGGTTAGTTAGACATTGAATTGACGTTCAAGTTCCATAAACTCTACAACTCCTTGAAGCTCTTTCAATTGCTGGTCCGAAATCCACTTTTCATACTCATTTTCAAGTTTGTAGTCTGTCTCCTTATCGTTGCATGACACTGCTTCATAATACACTAGGAATTCACCGTCTCCGTGGGTCGGTTTATCGAGCTCAAATTCTGTGTCGATAACCTCACTCGTAATAGACTGAGGATATCGAGCAAACAGCTCGTTTCTGAGTGGACCATATTTCTGTTTACCTCCCCGCCGAGGCATGCTCTTCAAAATGCGGCGCATTTGGATAACTGATTTAGGTGTGGTAATTGGACTCGATTCTACAGGAACCTCCAGCGGATATGAAGCCTGGTCGATTATCCATGGATTGTCTCCAAGTTGTGATGGGGTGAACGGCCGTGATCCATTAGGCTTATTACCGAGGACCCTTCGTTTTACTGATTGTTTGAGGAACGAGGGCGTCACAGGAGTGGAAGGGCCACGTTTCCCGTTCGATTTTCGTGGTGTAGTATAGTCAAGTTGAAGCGATTTGGTAGTGATGCACTGAATCTGGGTGGTCAACTGTTGGTTTTCTGCGTCACCCATGGGCGAGTGAGCCGCTGGTGTTCCTTTGATCAACTCTTTCCAATCAAACTTGGCCGAAACTTTGATATCTGGAGTTTGGAAAGATACCATTCTTTCTTCAAGTAGACAGCTTTCTTGCATATCGATATCTGTTGTTTCTTCGAGCACCAAACTTAAGTTTTGCTGTGTATCAGTTTCTTGCTTTTGTGAAGAGTTGTTCGTCAAGTCGAAAAGATTCGTTCTAGTAGGAAGTGCGTGTCTGGGTAGCAAAGATTGTTTGCGTCGTTTAAAGCTTTCAGCTAGTTTTCGTGATAGGGTTGGAGTAAAATCTTGTGAATACCGGCTGGGGATAGGCTGGTGCTTGGAGGGTGTACTGAGGTCTATCAACGTCTGCTCCATGTGTTTTCACGATTGCAAAGCAACAATCAAAGCTCCGGATTTAATAATGAATGAGAAAAAGTGTTAGTGAGGTCGTCAAAATATTAAGTGTTGTCATGCCAAAACATAAAAAAGTACCAAGGTAGGGACTGCGAACGCGGCTATGGGAGATGTTTATTTCTTTCCAAATTGGGAATCAGCAAACGGCGATCCAACTACTTGCAGCTACAAACTCTCCTTCCAATTGATCACACTCCCTGTAAAATCGTGCTAAATTTGCTACTTGACATTCATCAGCTACTCAAAACCTCCAACTTCTACACAAAATGGGCAAGCAATTCGCTGTGTTTATGAACAATACCCCGAAAGCACTTGACAAGGAAAACGTTCCTCCGCCAAACTCTCCAATTGCTTTTAAGCCTCTGTCGTTTAAAAAGCGAGCTCCTCTTACGGAGATTACATCGAGAATAGAACTCGCAAGCTCGAAAGACTCTAAATTTGTTTATCTGGACGTACGTGACGAATTGGTTGGGTGTATATTGTGGTAGCTAACTATTCAGACTCAACTTGTCAAAGAGCGGCGCGATAACAAACTTCCAAATACATTGAGTGGCCGCAAGGCAAACGCTAACATGAAGAGCACGCGAATGGTTTTGATGCGATAACAGAGCTTCTTTTGAGACATGGTTCTGGCCTTAACAGAACCAAATACAGTACAGATACCCTTTGCCCCCTCACTCCTGGACCAGAATCCAGTTCATTAGTTCCTGACCTATCGAGATTCGATCCAAATAGCATATTTATTGTAGGCGCGAAATGCATCTAGATATTCCCATATGACCGATAAGCTTACTCAGCGTCAAGATCCTCGTCGCCGTCCAGCATTTTACGTTCTAGGCTCTCGATGTCTTCTCCGTCATCCGGTTTCATGCATGACATTCTCTGCGTAAGAAAGCTGTTGATATCGCTCTGTAAAAGTATAATCTCCCGCCTTAGACGACCTAGGCTACTGGCTTTTGGTTCGAGGTGGCTATTCCGGTCGGTGGCAACGTGCTTGTAGGCCGCTGGATCGGCAGAAAAATTCTTGGAGGCGTCTGGACTATTGTAGATTGCAAAAGCAGACATGTCTTTGATTATTTTTTTTCTTTCGAGTTTAGTGATTTGCGGCGTACAGATAAAACCAGTTATTAGCGGGTATGTCAAGTTTTCACGAATCTTTTTGGCTCATCAGCACAGTGGCGCGCGACAACTTTGATCTTTGAAATACCGACTGACGGGCCTTACATTACATAAAAGAATCGCATTCGCAACGTCAGCGCCTTGTATTAATGTCAGGAAGCACAGAGGTGATAGAAATAAATGATAGCGACAGCGATATTGAGGCAACAGCTTTACGGTATGTAACACCACCAGCAGTGCCAGTCCCTAGACGCAGACGAAGCTCCAACCTGTCGGTTACAAGAGAAGTTCGGCTGCCACAATCCCGAAATGATTTTCGAGTAACAGGCGACGAATGGCCACGTATCACAGCTATGAATCGAGCACCAACAGCTATGGCGGCCGCTGAGTCGAGTAGAGGAGCTCGTGTACGCTCGCATTCCCCAGACTCTGCACATCGGCGGCACGTTAGAAGAAGGACTTCACGACATAATACTATCGGTATCAGGGATATGAATATCAGTCATACAGAAGAGCCAAGTAGAGGATTTCTGGCTAGTTTACAACTCGGTGGTCGACATATGCTCAATGGAGCGTTTGACGTTCTGATGCACTACCCTACACCTCTACAAAGAATAATGCAGCGTAACTTCTCGGGCGATTTGAATTTAAGAATGGCGCTTGCTGCGTCCCTTGAGCAACAACAGCCGACGCAGCAAGTTGATGTTAAAGATATTAAAGATAAGCCGGCCTCACCTCATTCCACGCGTCCCGGATTCTCTCGCGGAATCAGACCAGAGCTTGATCTTGTATGCGCCAAATGTAATTTGAGTCTAGGAGAAGGTATACCAGATGAGACTGATGACGAGAAAAAGGCGAACCGCCACGCTGGTGTGACAGATATGGACGTGCTTCTGTCGAAGCGGGTGTTTTATGCTAAATGCGGCCATGTATATTGTGGTAGATGCGTCTCACAGATTATGAATCACAAGCGCGAGAAGGGAAAGAAAAGTCTAAACTCCGATATACCCCGGAAGTGTGTGGTGTGCTCCAAGGACTTTAGAACTTACGGTGGCAAGAGCAAAAACAATCGATCTCAGGTGTTCATCGAAATATACTACTGAGCTAGGTTTGCAATTCCTGCTCTTTGCATTTAAATCTATTTATAAGGCTATGCTGTAAATATCCGAAATTTCATAGTCCTTGCATTATATATTAAGGCCATCAAACGCTACGACAGAACTTCAATTTGTGTTTTCAACGCAGCGTCGGGAAACTAGACTTTTGGAATCCAGAACACTCATGATACCAACACTGTCACCTGTAGAAAGTGATATCTTACCAAAATTGATGGATCAACGGTATTGGACTTGTTAATACCAAGTATACGCCGGGTATGTATCTAGTAAGTATTGAGACAAATCGGATATCCCACACCATGACATGACCAGATCAGTGAACCTTGAATCTATCAATCTATCCCACATGATTGCTAAAGCACCTTGCTTCATACACCTTGCTTCATACTCCCTCCCCCTGCTGATGAGGCCCGGTAATTCTCTCGCCACGCTTATTCCCTGTGGGTACGTTTATGGGTCAGCATCGGATGCATGAACATTCAACGCCTACATCTTGTCTTTTTAAGGCTACTTCTCGTATTGAATTGTACTGTGGAACTCAACCCCAAGTTCCTGATGACTTCGGCAGAGACAAGATGTGCCGAACATCTCGAGTCGACTAAGGCGCGTACACAAAAGTAATTCGCTTGGTGGCTTGCCTTTCTCTGCTTTGGTGAGGGCCTGTGGGTGCGTCATGCGCTGCCTTTAGGCACGACGCACGTAGTTTCCCTGATATCCAGGGCAATCGGTCCTTACATGTCCCATACCACCACACTGATAGCACTGCACCTGTCGTGGTAGGTAGTAGCTCTGTCTTTGATTTTGGAACGGCGGTTGCTGGCTGGGTGGTGGGTACCACTGTGCGTAATTCGGTGGATACTGGTATAGTCCCGAACATGCCGAAGCTCGATGGCCCGGTTGCCTACATCTAAAACACCTGTTCTGTGTTCTGTGTTTTTGTCGTTCTTGCTCCTTCTGGATTAGTGGCATCTGTGGAGGATATGCTGTCATCGGCACTTCTTCAGCTATTGCCACTCCGGTCGTGAGAGTTTCGCCACCTACGTCCATTCTATTTTGCAACTGCATCTGATAACGTCTGGGTGTAAACGCATTGTTGATTGCCTTTAATGCGTCATCAATCGCAAACTGCTTTCCTTTCTGTTTTTGTCTCTCGTTCCAGCCGTTAAACCAAGCTAACGCTTTTCCTCTCAAGTGTTGTTTCAAAATTGTATACTGTAGGTGCGAGTGGACCAGGCCCGCCGTTTCAAAGTTCTTCTCCAAGGATTCTGTAAAGCCTCGTACTTCTTTACCTACTTTCCATTCGTCTGTACCTTCCCCTGAAAATTTCTCGTCACCGATCAGGGTATTCACAAAGGCGAAGGTCTCTCTCAGCCGTTCCTGCTGCTGTACCGCGTCTTCCCACACTATTCCTCCGGATACTGACATATTTCCTTGTTATTCTTCGTGTTCTAGTTCCTGCTAATGTTCTTGTTCTTGCTCGTGTTCCTCGTCCGCCGTTAGGAAGCCGACTGATTCACTTCCTTCTGTTGTCTGAAAAAATTTCACTCTCGTAATCTGAGTCCGATAGATATATAACTATTCACTGCACCGACGGTACCATATGCCGTAGAGTGATCCCTCTAACTTATGCCGATTAGTGGTAGAGAATTTCAAAGTCTATCTGGTCGTAAAATAGTGATCATGGTCGTTCTCTCCTCTTTTAACTCCCATATACCCTCTCGCACCAGCCACCTGTATTATTGTCTCATCTGCAATGCAGTTCTCGTCACCTAGCCTCGCAGCTTGTTTGTTTTAATCTACTATATTTAAAGACAGTTATTCCAAGCCTAATGCCAGCGTCGTTTCGCTAATAAATTAGCCTACATGACGATAATAATACAATAATTGCAATGTCAATATGATTGCCCCAACTGCTGAGCAGGCCCCGGATTTCGACCGCCTTAGCGAAGCTCTGGGTTTAGCGGACTGTCTACTGCTTTCTGAAATTGGGTCACCCTGTCCTCAATTGTCCCCATCTGGGCTTCCATGTTGCTTTTGGCCCTTTACTGCGCGCCTAGCTGCGACCCCAACTTTTGAGCCGCACTCTATGCGGCTTTTGCTCGCCGCACGGAAAATTTGTGGGTATATTGCATTATTCAAGCACGGACGCCGTTGACGCCTAGCTAGCTCAATCGGTAGAGCGTGTGACTCTTAAATCACTCTGTTTTCAAGAGATTATAGTCATCACAAGGTTGGGGGTTCGAGCCCCCCGTTGGGCTTATTGCAGTCTAGACTCGATCTAGTCCTTTTTTTATTTATTATGATATTTTTTTAATTGATGCTACAAAGTGCGATTTGTCAAGGTGAGATCGGGCACGGGTCGTCTTCCAGCTCAGTGAGCATACATTCGTAAACCTCTCCAGCAGTCCAACGGTCAGTAGATTGAAATTGCAAGCATCCCGAAGTTGCTCTTCTTAGGCATTCACTACCCAATGGTGCAAGTTCAGCATCGGTTAGAGGTGTACCTTCCGGCTGGGCAAAGTGCATACTGCTGAAGGTGAAGCTATGCGCCATTTCAGGCCACGCATGGCTACTGGGCGCCCCTAGTATACCAAACTGGTTACAGATCAGTCCAATGTCGCTGATATACGGCCCAAAGAGATCCCTACTGGAATCTTTGGAAGCTAGTTTGGCGGCGATGCATCCCAAGCCCCAAATGTCCAGCGCTACGCCGTAGTCTGCTTTGCCGAATAGAACTTCTGGTGCTCGGTAGCATCCCGTGCCGACATCCAGTACCTTGGCATTTGCTGGCTCTGCTCCTCCATTATCATTTGGTATCCATGCTGTCCCGAGATCAATAATTTTTACAACACAGTCCTCAGCGTTGTAACCCTGCACAAGTATGTTTTCGGGTTTTATGTCGCGGTGTATGTAATTTCTTGCATGCAAATATTCTAATCCCGCTGCAATCTGACCGACAATTCTAGCTTGTATCTCGGTACTCAGCGAGTTTCTCCAACCGGAGCCCGGAGGATAGTTTGCCTTTCTGTGTTTCGCGAGCATGGACGTCAAGGTGAAGGGTAAATACGGCAATACTATGCCAAGATGCAAGTCTCCATCCTCACTGTATTCAAACCAGTGCTCAGGCTTTATAATGTTCACGTGGTCGCAATCAGTGAGGGTCTTTAGTTCTCGACGACTGCAATGTGGCGCGACCTCCTCAATTGGTATCACAGTCTTGATTGCGAACAGGCTATTCGAAGGGCTATGCTTAGCTTTGTACACATCCGTATATCTCCCACTTGCGATCCTGCTAATGAACTCGTAGTCACTGCGCTTAGCCTGAATCATTGAAGATCAGTAGGGGAAGCGACGATGTCGAGTGTGACAATATGATCGGATAGAAGTTCCAGCCTCACAGCCAATTGTTCTATTTTTCATCGCGAGGCGCACGGAAGAGGTATCGAGATTAGCATGAGCCTGTGCATGCTGCATTTGCTTCTGTAAACCATAATGACAAATTAATTTCCAACCATTTCACACAAAAAATCGTGCCAGTAGACAGTCAGAATGCCGGAAACAGCGATACTGGGGGTTGTTTTTTGTTCACTGGGTGAGATGCCAGTAGATGATTGTATTTCAGCCTCGCTCGTGGTCTCACCTCGCCCCACAGGCGCAAGTCCCAACTGTAGGCAGCTGCCTCACAGTCGCGTCCCCACAAACGGGGTGAGCTCGAAATTCGAGGGGCAAAATGAAGAGAAGAAGCAAACAGGATATAAATGTAGAGCCTAAGATTCAAACAGAAGAGAGAGTAACCAAGAGCAAAGAGATTGAAGATGCCATCGGTAATCACAATATTCAAGCACTTAGTGCATTGGCCATGCGCCGCCATGGCTTGATCAGCTCGAGCCTACGAAGGCTCTCATGGCCCGTGTTATTAAGCGACGTCAAACTCAGTGAACCAACTGGCAAAAAGGGCTCATGGAGAGAACTTCCACCCCACGCCGATGAGCCGCAGGTCCTGTTAGATGTGAACCGTTCTTTCATTTATTATCCATTCGAGTCGTCGGATTATCGTGAAAAATCCACCGAACTATTAAAAGATCTCCGCTCTGCACTGTTTGATCTTATCAAATGTGTCCTCAGGAATTATCCGGAATTATCGTACTACCAGGGATACCACGATATTGCTCAGGTTGTGCTTTTGGTTTATGATGGCGATGCGGATGCCGCAGCGAGTGTTCTGGAGACATTCACACTGCAGTATCTTAGAGATTTCATGATGCCTAGCATAAACGTATCAATTGATCATTTGGCTTTGATTCCACCACTCGTTACTCTTGCAGATCCGTTTATTGGCGAAAAGATACGAAACATGGAACCTCACTACGCATTATCATCTATTATCACTCTATATGCACATCACATTCACAAATTCGAAGACATATGCACCGTTTTTGATTACATAATGGCTGCGGGTACCAAATCACCAATATTCATATACGTTGCACTCGCTAGCTTGAAGAAGCGAGAGATAAAAGAGTGCGATGGTGATACGGACATGATCCACTCTACTTTATCTACAATAGCTGAAGCAGACGATGTCGATATTTATGAGCTAACAAGCAAAGCCAAGAAGCTATCCGACACTTATGCATTGGAGGAAATCTCGCCATGGAATAACATATCCCAATTCTCTACGCTAAAAGCACGGTATGCTCCCGATATCGTTATCAAACAAGTAGCCGAGACCAACACACGAAACACACGCGAATTGGAGCTCAAAAGAAAAGAGGCAGATGCTCTCCAACGCAAGAAGCATCTGGCCAGTTCCTGGCTTAGACGCGTGGCCTCTGCTAACCGCCGAGTTGCACCAGGCGTGCTCGGGGCGTCTCTGTGTATTGGAGTTTTTGGTGTAATATTGTCTCTATATCATGAAAATCTGAGGAGTACACTGCGCGACTATCTTTGAAGTGTACCTATTCAGATGCCTTGTACTGTACCATTGAACTAACTAGAATTATTTATTCACGTTTAAGACATTTACTACCCATTTGCCGCACCCTCGGCGGCGCATATGTCCCAATCCCACCCTCAGCGTGACTGCTAATCTTCGCTCGCAGCGTTAGCATGCTCAAATATACACACCAGACAGACACATTAGGGCACACCTCGCGCGCCCAACCCACTCACACACCCACTCGTGGAACATCCCATTCACACAGTCTATTTGTCCAGGAATCTTTCTATTCGACAGACAATCCCCATCCATCACAGCAATGAAGGTTTCACACGGTACGTGGTCAACATATAACTTTTCGCGAAGCTAGCAATGCTAACCGATTATAGACGTTTCCTCCTCTCGACGAAAGAGCAGAAAGGCTCACTTCGCTGCTCCATCTTCCATCCGACGAAAGATCATGTCCGCTCCATTGTCCAAGGAGTTGCGAGAGCAGTACAAGGTTCGATCTCTTCCTATCCGAAAGGACGACGAGGTTGTCGTTTCCCGAGGCTCCCAGAAGGGCAAGGAGGGTAAGGTTACCCAGGTTTACCGATTGAAGTACATTGTTCGAGTCGACAAGATCTCCAAGACCAAGGCCAGCGGTGCCACTCAGCACATCAACCTCAGCACCTCCAACTTGGTTCTCACCAAGATCAGACTCGACAAGGACCGACTCGCCCTCATCAAGCGAAAGGGTGGCAACGCCGAGTAAACATTTTATGTCAATTCGAGCATGACGATACAAAAAAAAAATTCAAAAGCCCTGTTCTTTCAAGCGAAAAAAGAGACAACAAACACGGACGACCACAAAAATGGAATCTCTAATCCCGAAAGTGTTTTTGTAATATAATATATTCATTTATGACTGACAAGCAACGGAAATGTCAAACAAGAGACTGCAATTCGTGGGATGTACGAGAGGGTCTTCGTTTGGCATAGATGTGATATTGATAGCCAAACGCTGCCCAAGAACATGCCTGCAGGCCGTAGACTATAAGACTAAAACCTTCCTTCTTTCTTTCAGGCAGCGCGTCTAATATCTGCAAAATGTACGCTGACATTTCCAGTAGCGGGAACCGCATGTCTATGCCTTCGGTGCTGAACAACTGCCAATTGACAGCGACCTGCGGGAAAGGAGCCACTAGCTCGGCAAATCGCGCTAAAAGCCATAGCCAATTTACCTCGTCAATGAACATGACGGTCGCGAATCCCCATTCTCCAACTTTGAAGGTGTTGGCAGCAATTAGTAGTGCTACCATACCTAGGCCACACATGCATAATATTGTTGCCGTGATGGCTGAGAGTCGCTGCACTTCATGCATCATGGTGTTTCGACACCAACGAAGCTGGAGAGCGACCACACTCCATATAATGACTAGTATCACGTCCAACACAACTTTCTGATAAGATATTTGAACTGTCTGTAGTCTGTTTGAATATTGCTTTTGAGCAAGCTCCAATGACGCGACACAATCAAACGCTAGCTGGCATGCATTGCCAACCACGCACCACACTATCATATCAACACTGATTCCATGGACCGATCCAGCTGCATTTTTCCGTAGCTGGAGAAGAGATCCACAAACCTTTTGAATTGTGAGTGATAGCTTTTATTTATTGACATACCTTCAAAATCGGCCATATCATTCTACGGCATGGGTTTAATGCAGTCCCACCCTCTTCTCGCGGACGTGAATAGGCTGGCCGCGGGACACCTCCTGTCTTTGAAAAAGTTCCCAGCGTTTGCAATCTCCGAGAATAAGCTACTAGAACCAATGGGATTACTCACGATATTACGGAAGCAGCAACTCAAGGACAAAGAGATGCGAGTGGTCTTGCTGTATGCCTTGTGTAAAAAAATGTTGCAGGTTGTCTAATAAAATCAGTGGTCTTGACAATGCTGGCAAGACAACCATAGTCAAGAAACTCCTCGGCCAAAACACAGAGGAGGTTAGCCCCACCCTTGGGTTCAGCATTCAGACCGTAGATTACGGTGGATATAGACTCAATATATGGGATGTCGGTGGTCAGAGTAGTCTACGGCCATTTTGGAGAAACTACTTTGAAAAAACTGATTTTTTGATATGGGTGGTAGACGTGTCGGCGCTCGATCGGCTTCAGGACTGCAGAGACGAATTGCGCCGCACGCTCAATGAGGATCGGCTTATAGGTGCTGGGCTTCTAGTGTGGATAAATAAGATGGATACACTAGATAGTTCTGTAGATGAGCATGGCCGCAAGCGGCTCGTAGAACAGGTCGCCGCTAAGCTGGAGCTTGACGCGATTCAGAATCACAGCTGCGCCGTGTTGGGATGTTCAGCATATACCGGTGACAATCTCCAAGCTGGGCTGGATATTGTAGTGAAAGAGGTCAAGGGAAGACTCTACGCATTGGATTAGGAGCACACACAGCTCATTTCATAAAAAATGAATAATTTAGGTAATGATGATGACGATTTATTCGAAGACGCCAATGACAAGCTGGACATTGAGATGGAGATGGAGTTGGATCAAGACGCCAAACCCGACGAAATCGATTCTGCAGACCCGGGTCAAGAGGTCAAGAATAAGGACGAAGACGAAGAAATGATGGATGTTATAGTTAAAGAAGAAGAAAACGGTAACGATAACTATAACGATGGGGAAATTGGGGACTTGTCGAGCGGCGAGCAACAAAACGGAGCGTCGTACAACCAACACAGTAAGGATGGCGACACATCTAGTCTACCGTTTAAGCTGCGCAATAGTATAAAGCCGATAAGCAGGACAATTGATTGCTCGACTTACGACATCGTTCCTTATGTCGCTTGCCTCCATTCGTGCCCTGTTTACTGCGTCGATTTATCGTGGGGACTCAAGTGGATGTTTACAGGTGGAGCAGATGGTTTTATTCGGCGATATAACTTCTTTGATTCTGTGAATGGAAAACTGCCATTGACAGTGGCTCAGCGCCATCCATTTGTGGACACTATTACCAAATGTGGAGTACTGACGAGTTACTGGGAAAACGAACAACCTGTATATGAGAAGAACGCAACAGTCGGAAAAGACGGTCTATATGAGCCAAAGCTTTCGCCAGTTTATTCACTCGCTGTTCAGTCAGAGGCTCTGTGGGTACTTTCAGGTTTAGAATCGGGAGGGGTCAATTTACAAACTGTACGACATGGAGAGGGCCAGGTGCACCATTATTTCGATAAGCATAAGAGCGCAGTTAGCGTACTTAAGTTAGACGATGAAGAAGATCGTTTTCTGAGTGGCTCCTGGGACAAGACGATTTTGGAATGGGATTTGAATACCGGCAAAGAAGTGCGAGAATTTGCGGGATCTTCCGGTCAGATTACAGCCTTGGAATACCAGCCTGTAGGTGGTGCAATTGTGGCGCCAAATATCGCAAATGAAAAGCCATCTGAGAAGGACGATGATGAAAAAAGCCTTGACTCACTTTTTGGAGATGACGACGAGGACGACGTTGTGAAGAAAGAAGAAGGCGAAGACGAAGGAGCAGGCGACACAAAAGAAGATACAGCAGCAAAAGTAGAACACAGCCAATCCGTATTCTTGTCCGGATGCATTGATGGGACTATAGATATATGGGACAGGAGGCAGTCGAGAAGAGCGGGGCATCTATATGTTCCCGAAGCTACACCCCCGTGGTGTACAAGTGTATGTGTTTTGATTCTTTTAATCTCGGGGATACTAATTGAAGCAGGCATGCTGGTCCACTGACGGAAACCGTGTGTACGTTGGACGACGTAACCATTCAGTGGAAGAGTTTGATATTCGCAAATCGTTGATCAAACCCTCACGTACTTTGAAGTTCCCCTCCGTTTCAGGTGCGGTATCGACCGTTGCAGTATTACCGTCGGGCCGTCATTTGCTCTGTGGATCTCACGACAACCTCCGGTTGTATGACCTCAACGAGACCAGCAAGTCCAAAACGCCATTTTACATTATCCCAGGCCATCATGGAGCAGTTTTATCAACTATTTGTAAGTGTGACGAGACAAGACCTGAAAGAATGCTAACCTGTGTAGATGTTGACCCGTCCTGTCAGTATGCAGTTACTGCTAGTGGATCACGCGGCTGGCAAGGCAATTCCACGGATGTGGCTCTGGTCTACGAAATCAATGGACAGCCGTAGAACAAACGCTCGTTCGCAGGTGTAATATATCTATATATTCAATTTATAATTTTATTTAATGCTCAAAAAATTGACACAAAAGGGTTATGGGCTGTCATTTGGGAATGACTCTGACAAGTGACCCATTTGGTCTTGCGCCTGGTATAAGATCTCCCCTATCACTACTCTTTATCGCTCACGATACCACCCATTTCCTCTCCTGCCCACAACACCTGCCCCAACCACGAGTTCAATCGGCAAAGTAAGAAGCCTTTCCAAAATACAGTTCGTCTTATAAATGCCGGTTCCAGACAGTACTTTTACTGCCGGAGCTGTGAGGCCGTCTCTTCTTCCGGTAAAGACAAAGACGGCTGCTGCTGTTCGGTACTCGCCAATGCATACAGCCAATGGCGGCTCTCCGCCATCGTCAAGTTCAATATCTACTGCCTCGACTCCAGCACACACACCCCGCAGGCGATCAAGTTTGTACATGTCAGCAAACGCCAGCGGGACAAACATAACCACACCCGACCCGCCGACCGACCGATCAGTCTCATCGTCGCCCCATCTATCAGTCTGCGCTGACTGTCGCACCGACGCTGTCGGTAGCGCGGTAGATAGCGAGCTTCCGCCCTCTCCTCCATTTAATAGATCCATAGAGAATCGCCGAAGCTCGAGCTCGTCTCCACAGCTGGTGGGATCATACGAGGAGAGCCTTCTATCGGGCCGCATGTCGAGCCTTAGCTCGAAGCCAGTCGAATTTCAGGCGAAGATCAGAGTCAGCGCTATTAACTCTTCCGACCTCAGTCCGAATACACACAGATATGGATCTCTGCATGTGCCTTTCGATGCCGTGTTTTTTGATTGGGGCGGAAAAGAAGAATCACCACCGTATGTCGGCGGGCTGGATATTGAGCAAGCGGTAAGCAGCGACAGTGTCATTAGCAAATCAAAGCCTGGGTTCAGAATACCTCGCCGTGGACGACTCCAGATTATCGTATACAATCCACAGCAGACGGCGGTACAGATTTTCCTTGTGCCATATGATTTGAGAAATATGCCCTCGAATCGAAAGACTCTGGTTCGACAGCGAAAGGTCACTGCGGGGTCAACGCGCAACATCATCCAGGCGATCCAGTTCCAAGTGGTGGCACCGCCGAGTACCTCAAAGCTCTATATACATGGCAAGATCCGTCTTGTATTTCAAAATCGGGTCTTACTTGCATCGTCCTTTCCTTCTCGTTCTGCAGCCGATGAGCCCGCTTCAACATTGCCGTCCGGGTCACCCTCATCTTCTACTGCAAGCTTGCTGGCACCGTCTCAAGTGCAAACCGACCTTTGTTACGGAGGATTCAGCATCTGGCACCACAAATATTCTTGCGCGAACTGTGGTGCCACTATTTATTCTTAGCATTCTATTCTTTCTTTCATCTCATCAACATAGCATTTAAAAAATGAGTGCTGTCGCTCGCAATCTCTCTACATGTGCTTCATATAGATTGAATTATACCTTCATTCCATAAAAAAAAAAACTGGCATCATTAAATATTTGATTCGGTCAAAATAAATTCACATTAAAATAAAAACAAGCAACTAAATTTAAAAGGAGATAAAAGAAAAAATGTTAAGTAAATTGGCCAAAGGGTATACCAAAAATTTCACCCTTGGGCATGACGTCCAGGACAGGGCCGGCAGCATCAACACCAGCGTTCGAGACGTTGTTACCCCACCAGCTCAACGTCTTGGGATGGTATTGAACCGCGAAGAAAATGATGAGCAGTCCAAATGCCACTGCGCCTGTGAGCGAAGCCGAAAGCACATACGTGTACTTCTCCCACCACGCCGTGTACCGTCGCTTAATGTAATAGTGGAATGCGTATGAAACGTACATGCCTGGAATGAAGTACGACAAATTGTAAGGAGCCCACTGCAAAAAGCCGTTGCACACGACTGCTGGATTGACAACTTTGAACCACGACAGGAACCGGAATAAAGTCGAGTTGATGGCGTTGAAAGTGCCGGTATGGAATCGGGCTCGACACCATTCTCTGATAGTTGGTCCGCCGCGCTGGCCAACAAGGAAAATGATTGCGATTATGAATCCGATCAGGAAACACCACCTCAACTCTGGGTAAAGCTGCTCGAACACTCTTCGTGGGCCGATAGACCCCCATACTACTGCAGACGAGTAATAGACAGTAGATCCAGCGAGACAATTGAAGTGCTGCTTCTGATCAGGCGTGCATAGGCCCTCAATGTTGGAAAATTGCCAGTTCATCACTCCAACGGATACAAAAGAAGTGATGAGGGTTGCAATCAGCTGGCCCCTAAACAGAGCTCTCGGTGGGATCTTAGCGTAATGAGCCATCTTCTGGTCCGAAATGTAGTTGTCTGCCTGGCCCGCAATGTTGTAGCCAAAGGCCTTGCCAAACATCAAAGCTTGTGCGTTACCTGGGAGCGCATAACCAATGATAAGCTCGGTGACGACGTTCAGGCCCTCAGTAATACCAGTGACTGCAGAAATAATCGACATGGGGACGATATAAACAGCATTGATGCCGATAACAAAAAACAAGATCCAGACTGGGGTGTGAATCGGATAATGCAAAACACATACCAATGCAAAGAAGAACGAGATGATGAAAATGACAAAAAACCACCAATCAGGAGCTTCAGGATATTGCATCATCATGGTTGTGTGGGCATCGTTGTAGCCGTCGTACATAGACTTTCTGCCGTGTTCTGGCACTGCATCTCGAATCTCCTTGAACTTGGTCCAGTTAAATGTGAAGAGCGCCCCAAGACACCTGAAAAATTTGACGGTGCCATAAGTAATGTCGAAAAGCAAGTCACGGTAGAATCCAACAAAAGCATCTCGAGCAAGTCTCCATTGATCAAACAGCGTGTAAATGAAATTCAAAGGATAGAATGCAAAGAAAGCACCATATGAAACCAAGTTGGCTGCAGAGTAGTATGGCGGAGAGTACTTCATGTATTTTTCAACACTGAACGTTCCGTTTTCATCGAGCACATTCCTGACAACGTATGGCTCGCCCAGGTTATCGTAAATAGACGAGGTGTTGATTGGAATGAAGTTGGTCCACTTTCTCTTCGAATACCAAATACCCAAAATAACACCGGCAGAGATGACAGTACCGATGAACTGTTGCAAGTAGGCGAAAAATGGAATCTGCAACGGAGAACCAACATTGATGACGACCCAGTCGAATGTAGTGAGTGGATTGATACCTAGACCACCAATGGATCCGGTCACGGCAGCGAGATTGACATTGGTCGGGCTGATCCAAGTCATCCAGTTGAACGTGGACAATGCAGTGAACAAGTAGCCTGGGATCCAATAGTAGATAAACATGCCACAGAAAGTCAAGAAGAAAAACTTGTACCGAGTCATAGTCCAGCCATGGACAGGCGAATCTTCTTTGTCGGAGATTAAAAGTGCTCGCGACAGAGCAATGGTAGGAAGGATCGTCGGCCAGATGGTCTTAGTAGGATAAACTACAAATCTTCGAAGCATGCCTGCGAAACCAAAGCCCATGCACTGATTAGAAAGCGTCAGGAGCATTTCATAGCCAAACGTGACGTACTTGCCTCCAAAGTAAACATCGAGCTTCTGGACCTGGAAATTCCAGTAAACATAGACAGTAGAAAGACAGACATTAAATGTGATCGTGGCAAACATTTGCTCCTTGTAGCTCCATGGTCCAGGATTCAAGCTGTGCTTCTTGCCAAAGATTGTAAACTCGCGAGTAGGTAAGCATTTTTCCAAGAACTTACCGCAAGGATACAGCAACAATTGAATGATTGGTGACGATAAGGACACACTTGGGAATCGAGGTGCAAAGAAAGTATTGACGCCCATACCGATGATCGACCAAAGCATACCCAAGAAGTAGGATCTAAACGTCTCGACTGGAATAGTAGGGTCGTCGAATGGGTCAGCAATGGATCTCACTTCTGGGTACGGCGAGTGATATTTGATGATAGCAGCCTCTGCCTTGAGATCAAACTCCCATTCGTCGCGTGGAAGTCCGCTCGACTTTTCACCCTGGACCAGTGATTTGATCTTTTCCATGCTTTCGTAAGGAAAGTTGCGGTCATCAGAATGGTAGTCAATGGCGACGGTTAGGATTTCCAGAGCCTCTTCAGTTGGCATGGTCACGATCTTGTCGAAAATGTATTGCACATCTGCTTTTGGTGCGATATGATCTTCTTCAGCCTTTTGGCCAAGTTTGCTCGCTAGAAGTGCCCGTTGTGTCGCATCATATTCGTCGAGATTAGCAGGCATGTCCACCACATCTGGCAATTCACTGATGGCAGGATCTTCCTTCTCAGACATTGTGCTTTAAGTATCTGCTGTTCGCAAGAGAACCTCGAATAAAGCAGATCCGTGGTAAACTGAGAGACGAAAGGGAGAATTAAGTTATTTAAATCATATCTCGCGATCAGCGTGTGAGCACGTATCATTGGTAGGGGCACACGTCCCTTAGTGCTTTACACGAGCACTCTGAGACTTCTCTGTTTCACTGATCAGCATCTCATAAAGGGCGACGGGGTCGATCTGCGTCAACATTTCAATGCCGTTTGTCTCATAAGAGCACGGCGTCGTCTGTGATAACTACAGTACCGGTACCGTAGGTGTCGCGGACCGCTTGAACTCTATTTTTGTGGGGGATAGCGGATCTTTCGCATGATCACCTTCCGCATTGCATTTCTTTCAGGCAGTGCCGTGTCCCATAAATCCGTACATTTCACGTAATCTAGATACAGTCCGTGATTGATTGGAGATCGAGGATCTCAGAAAGCGCCGATTTGGCATGGGAGTGATACGATACGAGCCGCAGGGTTGGGACCGGAAGATTCCATTGAGTGACAGACACGAGTTCAAACGTATAAGGGCCTTGTTCTATGACTTTAACTAAAAACAAAGATATGGGATTGAAATGGCGGATTCGTCATCAATGCCTCGCTGGATTTCGGGTAGTCTCAAGAAGTTTATGGCTCGATTGCGATTGTTTACACCTTCGTCGCTTCAGACAAGGTTCTTCGTGCGCAACACAGGAAAGCCACGGCATCATACAGTACACCAACCGCTAGGTCTTCGTAACCAACGGTAATTGGTACAAATAGAGATAAACTGGTACTATAAAATGCATGGAGGAAAGTGTGCTTTAGGACGATGAGAAAAAATAAAAGTGCCGCGCCATTCCATCATGCATAGGAAGGGAGCAGATGATTGCATCGCTTCGAAGGGCTTATGCGAGGGCGCGCAGAGGACAATGCGGCAGGTTTATGCGGTGTGTGTAAATTAAGTTTGATTTATATCTTCAGATTAAGCTACCGGTACCGAGTAAAGTCAAATTGCTAGAGCCAGGGGCGGGCAAGTTCTGCTTCAAGGAATTCCGCTCATTTTGTCAACTAGAGCAGCACGGAATGAGCCGCTCCCTGGCGTCCCTCGGATCGGGCATCTTTTTGCAAATAAGTCATACACATTCGCGGTTTAGACATTAGCCGTCACCCTAACCAGTTGGAATAGAGCTATTGCACGCAATCGAGAGCTGATCTCTGTGTCATTGATAACTTCGAGTTCACAAAGTGCACAATCGGAACGGGCATTTGTAAATGCCGGCCGTTGTTCAAGAAGCTGATCGCCGGACGTATTGGACTGATCATCGCCGCCATTGAATCCATTTGTACGGCACCCTTAGTTACTTGCATGAAACGGCACCAGTGCTTTTACAGATGATTTATAAATATCATATTGAAGAGTCTTGGCTGGCCTGGGCACATGCCTTCCGAGACACAAAAATCTTTTTTCTCCTCCAGAATTTTTGATGAGATGAGGCACACGTAAGCTTTGGCAAAGTAGGGGAACGGGCACATGCAGGGCAGGCCCGCCAGTGAACACTTTCCAGCGAGGGACCCTAGAAGTAGTACGTAAGTTCTCTCGAGCACAAGTAAAACCATATCCCTTTGCTTTAGTAGGAGTCACGTACATTTGAGCAATTATGCTAGCCTTGTTAAAAATATGGTTTGCCCTACAACAATTTCAAGTAGTTCTGGAGCCGAATGGAATTTAGTATTTTACCCGCACGGCGCCATCACAGAAGAAATTCAATGCTTCAGGCGGCGTCATTATCCGACGGGCTGTACGGGACTCAGTCCTGGAGCAGTATAGCACTTTTTGAGATATTATTCTTTTTCAGCACACTTCCAAAAGCCACTGTGTCCTGCCGGAACCAATGGCGTAAGCGAGGGAAACATTTAGCGACTTCCGCGGCGCGACAAACATGCCGAATTGCCATTCCCGTGAGGCACATTCGGATCCCCTCTATACGGATGATCTTCAATCCATGCACGAGTGCTTACTCGAGAGCCGCGAGAGGCGCCAGGATCTAGATGCCGGAAACGAATGATCCGCAGGGCACGAATGATCAAACGGCGAAGAGCCACTTCACGGGGTTTCCAGCACCTCCATAAGTTATATGCAGAGCGCCAAGGGCTATCGACGGCTGTGTCTAGTAGCGCCCCGATGCAATTGGCTAGATAATGACGCATGTCGAACGTGCCGTTGAGGGCGAGAGCACCTGGCTGAGCGTTCCCGATCATCAAAGATTGCAGGCTTTTGATTTGGTGCTGGTAATTGCTCTTCTCAATCTTGATACCAGATACTAGCTGTTTCTAATTCGATAAGGTATTGGCGTGGTGTGATGTTTCATTGATTCAATATATCCTGATCATAACTACATGTACGCCGGAAAGAGGGCCAACGAAACTATAACAGCACAAAGAGTCAGATTTTTATACAGTGCGTACCTTGCAATAGAGCTGGAAATCTGAACTATACAAAAAAATGAATATTTTAAGCAAGCCTCGTCTAATCTTAACAGTACTCTACCCAGTTGTCTAGGGCCATATTCTTTATGACCGTCGAAAAGCCTTTGGCATTCGAATTGTCGCAGGCAGTCTTTTTCTGCGAGGCGGTAACATCCTGATCATTATCTGCAGAGTCACCCTTTGGATATTCGATGTGAAAAACGGGCTTTTGAGCCTGAATGAATGGCGCAAATGTATCGCACTCGTCGTACTGGACACATTGCTCATTGACACTCCACTGCATTTTATCAATCACATTTGGAATTATTTCGCCCGCATTTTTGAGACCAAGTGAAATGCCACGACTGTGAGCTTCATCGGCGAGCCAATCGACATAATTGATTGCGTCGCTTTCGGTAAGCCCCAATCCATTGTCATTATTATAACCGTCGACATTATCAGGATCAACTCCATCACAGAGCTTCGTTTTGGCTAGATCCAGCCGGTTTGCCATGATCTTTCTAACATTTGAAGAGCTGGTGTTGAGCCAGTTCTCACCGGGCCATCCATCCAAGCCATTCCCCAGGTCAGCAGGCTGGAAATCCGAGGCATCAGGGCGCCAGTTCTCATAGCTCCCGGCTGAAAAGTAGCAAATAACCTTGCGCCCAAGTGCCTGCAGCTCCTTGATTTTCTCAGCGGGAGTATCGAAAAGATCGATATCGTAAATGTCAGCGGGTCCTGCAGTGTCATTCAAAGTGTAGGCGAGTTCAATCTGCCATTGGGATCCCACAGCAGGCTGCCAAATGGTAGAGTCGCTAACATTTCCACTACCATTACTCGTAGGTGTCGACGAGGTTTGGGTAGCAGATGGAACGCCCGTGGAAGAGGAAGATGCTGCTAGTGCTGCAGAGCTTTCGGATTGATCATGATGATGATGGTGTGAAAGAGGAATGCCAACCCCTAGACCAACAGCCAGAGCCACAATCACCAGCCCACTCGCTATGAACATCTTGAGTTTTGTGGAAATCATGGCATGTTGGTGCAAAGTATGCTGTATTTAAAGAGTATCCTGAAGATGAGCGATGTGTGAAATAAAAAGGTGAGCGATTTGTCACAGACCGTTATTTTTCTCCACGGCACCGCTTCAGAAACCAAGGAAAAAAAGTGGGGACCAACCAGTCGCTGCATCCGCCATTAGTAGTTAACATGACACATCTCTGCATGGTGGGCAAAATCAGCAATAATGCACTTTCGAACTGGTTTCATGATATTGTCGGGTCGCTAGCGACGCATCTCACGTCCGATAATCGTGGGCAGGTAAAACACAGTGCGTAACTCGGCAGTCCTCCGAAGAGTTCGCCTCAGCCGCAGGGTTCCTGACAGGCCGCGTAAGCTAGGTTTGTGGCCACTAGTCCACGAACTATAAATCTTATTAATTGGTGTGATTGAACTCGTATTACTTGGTGTTGTCTATGAAACATGGCACAGGATGGAAGTCTTCTCAACAGTAAATGGATATCTTGAAATTTTGTCTACTGCCCACTTATTAGCTATTCGAAACACTCTGCAAACGCATGCAAGCCTGTTACGTCTATCAGATAAATTTGTTGGCTTGTTGAAATTATCCTGGGCTACCGAGAGCAAAAACTGTAAATAGATTAAAAACGTGCGCCAAGACCGGAATGGCAATCACCTTAGTTGATACAGATCTTCAGCAGTAGCATTCGGGTGTTCTAGATCTATCGTGTACACTTTGCACCCGTTCATTGGTCTAAGGATAGAAATGTGGTCTGCAATTGTTCCGTAAACTTCCCGAAACCATTCACAGTCATATTCTAAGGCGGGATGCTGAATGTAAAATTGCCCACTGTTTTTCTCGACCAAAGATTTCAGCAACTTCAGATCGCCGATACCAAACACAGTGTCGAATATCCAACAGCTATTCAGCATTACAAACTTGAGCTTTCCGTAATTGCAGAGCATTGAGGTTATAGGATCAATGCCATATTCACGCTCCACCTGCTCAAAACTCATGTCAATGTCGTCCAATATAAGTGACTCGATAGAATCAGGATTGATCATGCTCAGCAGGCATCCCCGGTGGATGCTATGACACCGCAATTGGCGAATAGGGAGACTGCTTAACTCAAATAACTCGCTGCTTTCATAGAACGAGACATATAGTCTCTCTAGATGTGGGAAAGTTGCTCGTCTAAAAAAAGTACCAGTCAAACTGTCGACCATAAAGTATTTAATATTAAGCGACCCCAAACCGTCCGGAAGATGGCGGTCAAATATTGCCAAGTCCTCGAGAGAGTCTGGGAACCAATTAACAATACCCTCCGGATTGGTAATGTCGATAGGGCACAAGGTAAGCGACTTGAGCGTGTTTGGCAGATTTCTCAAAGTAGAGGTCGTGATTTGTCCAGGATCGCGTGCATTCAAGTCAAATCTCTCTAAACAATGTAATTGAGATAAAAAACTCACCAATTTCTCTGTGAGCCGATGCGAATCTACATTAAAAGCATCTGCCGCATAAGCAAAGTCGCATTTCCATAATCTTAAGTTCATTTGAGTCAACGGAGCTAGCTGATGTAGATCGGGACACTTGCCTAGGAATACAGCGTTGATTTCACATTCAGGGAAGGAAGACTGGATGTAATGCAGTAAATTTATATCTTGATAGCCAGAGGAGGACTGGATCTCCAACTCCAGCTCAACAGTTCGAAGACTGGACAGAGCTCTGGATAAAGAGCCATTGAAGGGATTAACTTTCCGATCCAACATCCAATCGCTTGTAAGACTCATCGTCCAAGGTGTGTCCAGATTTGCTGTTAGATGAAGAGTCTTAACTCTCAAAAGCAGGTGATCAAGCGAACCATCCAGTAAATCCTGCTGAAAATCTGCCAAACTACTCGAGCCCACGGTTATGCGCCGTTTCGCTCCATCTGCACGATGAAACATGGTACGATCAGGAGTAATATCGTCGTGCTCTGACAGATTGTCTAGCGCGAAGACGGTCGTTTGTAATCCAATGGCAGTATCCGTTTTAAGTATCGCACTAGTGTTTCTAGCCCTCGTTCCTTCTTGAAATCTATGGTCAAAAAGAAGATCTAGCTCCAATACCTGCCAGTAGCGATAGCACAGCGCATGTCGAAATCGCCGGCATGTCCCTTGCAATGCATAGTGGGCGTTAAAATCAAGAAGATTGGCGATAATCTCTACTAGTTCTATGGGAAGTGTCGAAAACGAATGCTGCTTTATGTCTTCCATTTTACTTGACATGTTTTCAGTTCCCATGGTCGCCAAATCATCTAAGCGCCCTATTAAAGCATCAGTGATCTGTAGCGTAAGTCTTATCGTGATGCGATGTTTTAGGACAATCAGATTACGTAACCACATTTATGTGGCTTTAGTCAGCGTATAAAAATGGTCAGCCGTACTGGAAAAAAACTATTGGATTCAGTACATATTCATATACATTCAAGTCCAACAGCTAACTTCATCTTTTAATATACAAGTGAAAATGTTCCAAGTTAGCGGCTGGAATCTGCCCAGCAAGTTTGCTGTTGAGAAGGACAACAAGTCGGAAGAGAAGAAAAAGAAGACTAAGAAGACTACGGGTCCGAAAGACTTGAGCGAAAGCACGACTTCAGCATCAGACAAGTTAGACGTAAAGAAGAACCCCAGACAAGACAAAAAGAGAAAGCGAGATGGCAAGGAAGAAGGTGGAAGTGTGAAAAAGCAGAGTAATGGGCAGTCTCCGTCATCTAAGAAAACAGAAGCTGTAAAGCAAACAGGCAAAACCGATGAAGTTGCACCGGCCAGTTCAACGCTCACTTCGAAGCCTGTATCGAAAAGATTACAAAAAATGCAAGAAAGGCTTTCGGGATCACGTTTCAGATGGATTAATGAACAATTATACACCACCGATTCTGCAAAGGCTGTCGAACTGTTTGAGAAAGATCCCGAAATTTTTGATCAGTATCACACAGGTTTCCGAAATCAGGTTAAAACGTGGCCCGAAAACCCAGTCGACACTTTCATAGCTCAGATCAAGAATCGGCTCGAAAAGCCTATCGCGGCGCCGGGTGGCTTGCCTGGCAATAGTGATGGCACCGTCGTTATTGCAGATATGGGATGCGGAGAAGCTAATTTGGCATTGGAGTTGCAGTCAGTGAAGGGCTTTGGAAAGTCTAAAAAAGCAAAATTTGAGGTGCATAGCTTTGATCTCAACAAAGCCAACGAGAGAATCACTGTTGCTGATATCAAGAATGTTCCAATGAAAGACGAGAGTGCCCATGTAGTGGTCTTCTGTCTTGCATTGATGGGCACAAACTTTCTAGATTTTATCAAGGAGGGCTTGAGAATACTCAAACCTCGAGGAGAGATCTGGATTGCAGAAATTAAAAGCAGATTTGTCGACAACGACGTAACGGAGTTCGTCTCGGTGCTGAAGGATTACGGGCTGTTGCACAAAACTACAGATGAGTCGAATAAGATGTTTGTGCGATTTGAGTTCTTCAAACCACCTAAGGATGTTGCAGTAGATTTGGAGAGAAAGAAGCAGGCTAAAAAGAAATTTATCGATAAAGATGAAAAGTCTAAGAATCGAAGTAAACCCGAGGGTGAGTGGTTGTTGAAGCCATGCATATACAAACGGCGATAGAGAGTTAGATACAATGATAGTCCCATTTGCGATTCTTTTAATAAAAGCCTTTGACTCCACTTCATTTTGCAACCCAGTCGGGTATGCTCTTTCTATTCTATCTCATATCTCCCTTGTAGTATCGTGCGGAAATGCACACATAGGGGCCTGTACCTGTCAGCGTGCGCGCGCATTGTTTGTGGAGGAAGAGCAAACAATGAGAGAGGTGAATACCTGTCCTGTATCATTGACATCCATTGATCACAAAACTGCTAAAGACAGCTATTTCTTGTATCATATGGTGATATGAGAGTCTCGCTTGGGATTATGCCGCTGGTTGGGTCCATGCGACTAGCCCGGCCACAATGGGGTTGTCGTAGCGGCAACTTTATGATGCTGAAGCAGATCCACGGCCATCAACGACGATGGAATTCTGGCGAACCTGCACCTGCTACTACGGACTCCTCAACTATGAAAGAGGCTTCGAAACTATCGCCGTCAGAAAAGGCCAGTATGGAGTCTGATTCCGACGAACTAGAGATCACGACGGGTATGATAGGTAAAAGTGGCGACGAGAGTTTGTTGTATTTTGATAACGTGTTCCCGCGATTTTCTCAGTTCGAGCAGGTAAATTGGCTTTTACGACGAATACTGCGCCTTGATTCTGGTAATTTGGAACAAACTTTTGCGGAGAAGGCGATTCCTCGGAATCTGCCTGTGACCATTTCAAAGGTTGTAACTAGGGAGAAGGACGGTGGCGTGTTTATAAGATTTTCAGTCCAGGAAGATGCACAGGTTACTGCCCACGAAGCTGAAGAGAAGCTCATTCAGCATTACACGAACGATGCATACCGTCCGTGGTACAAGCCATTCAGTGCGGTTCGAGTGTTCCCCGTTCGTGGCACGCCATGGATCGAGGATCTGAGGCGCGCTCAGAGCGCTAAGCTGAAGGTTAACTTCGAAGGCGATGATCTCAGCCAAGAAGCTCTTTACTCAATTCTACGACGTTACGGTCCAATCATCGACATTGTGCCACCCGCACCTGGAGACAGCGCGCCGCGAGCGGCTCAAGTGACGTTCACGCGCGTCAATGATGCGGCTACGGCGCGCAACTGTGTTAATGGCTTGACGCTGAAAAAGGGCAACACCAAACTGCATCTTGCATTTATTCCAATCGATCATAAGAACGCTATTAAAGAATGGGTTGTTGATCATCCACGAATTGTCATTCCAATCTTGTTGGCGCTCTTTGCAACTTTAGCAGTTATCATCTTTGAGCCGATCCGAGTTTGGTTTATTAACCACAAGGTCACTGGGAAATTGCTAGCGCTAGAGGGATATCCGCGGCTGAACTGGCTGAGGAATCAAATAGTAAGCGTGTTTGGTGGGCTTTGGAAGAAGCTCACTGGTAGTATGGCCTCGCTTGGTTTGTGGAAAGAAGCAGCCGGTAGCTTCCAGAATCTGTGGGATGAACGGTTGAAGGCTATTGACACTTTGAAGCAATGGATCGAGGAAGGCGTAAACACTTTTATTGTTGTCCATGGCCCGAAAGGTAGTGGAAAGGAAGATTTGGTATTCAAATACGCATTGAAGGAGCGCAGCAACGTACTCTCTATCGACTTTGACAAGCTGATCAAGGCTCGTTCAGACTCGGCATTTATCAAAGCCACTGCGCAGATGCTGGGCTACTATCCAGTCTTCCCTTGGATGAACTCGATCACTCAATTTTTGGACTTGGCTGTTCAAGGTCTCACTGGTCAGAAATCTGGGTTTGCCGAGTCGCTGGATACGCAGTTCAAGAATATGCTCAATACTGGCGCAACTGCACTGACAAGGATTGCGTTAGATAGAAAGAAGCCCGAAATGTCTGATGAGAACTATTTGCAGTTGCACCCGGAAAATAAGCCGGTGATTGTGCTAAAGAACTTGGTTACAAAGTCAGACGAGAAGAATGCATTCGTCTACGAACAAGTAGTGGAGTGGGCAGCTACATTAATCCAGGCAAATGTCGCGCATGTTGTTGTAGTCACCGACGATGTGGGGTATGAAAAGCTACTTGGTGAGAGCTTGCCTAATCAAGTGCTCAAGCTGCTAGCAGTGGGTGATGCCAACGCGGCCTCCGCTAAGGCATTTGTTATGCAGCAATTCGTCAAAAAGAAGGAACCCGAAGGTGTTGCTGAAGCGATAGCCAATGCTGTGAGTGTGTCTAATGATGAGAAGAAGGAAGTTTTGGATAAGGTGGAGGGTAATATTGACAAGACTGCTCAAGTCGGTGACGACAATCTTTCACGAGATAAGCAGCGAGAAGGTACCGCTATCGAGTTTGACAAGTCTCAGAATGAAGCGCTTGTGGAGATTGATTTAGATTCGAATGGAGATGAGAGACAAACCTATACAGTATCATTTGATCAGCTCGACGAAGCCCTTGCTCCTATTGGTGGCAGAATGACTGACCTACAAGCGTTTGCACGACGATTGAAATCTGGTGAAACTCCTTTGGAGGCGTTACAGGATATGATTGAGCAAGCTAAAGTGGAAGTGTTGCAAATGTATGTGATCAAGCCTTCGGGATCATGGACACGGGAGCAGGCCTGGACCTTGGTCAAGCGGTTTGCCGCAGCTGAATTAGCCGCCGAGAAGCACGGAAAGCAGACTCACAATAAGCTTGGTTTCTTCGAGTCGTTGTCACCGCCAAAGCGCGATGAGGCAAAGGAAGACGAAGCTGAGACCCAAACCGTCGAAATTTCTATGGATGCGCTGCTGAACGACTCGAACTTCAGCTCGGCTGAGCAATTCGAGGCACTGAGTGAGCTTGAGCGGGCAGAGATGATCAGTCTAAAGAGCTCTGGAGGAAGGGTGACTACGATTAGAGCCGGGAAGCCGCTTTACCAGGGCGCTTTCAGAGCGCTGGTGGAGGACAAGGAGCTCAATGCTCGAATGGAAATCGGTTTGTTGAATGACCAAGTCACTAAAGAGACTGCAAATATAAGCAAGTACGAGAAGGAGCTCGTTGAGCTCTCCAAGTTGCAATCGCGGTCTGAAATTCGCGAGCGAGTGGACTACCTTGCCGGCAAATTGCGAGCCAGCCAGGAAAAGATTGTGAAGTATGAGGCATTGATTACTGACCAGACCAAACTTTTGCCAAAGTAAGTTTTGTAAATTAATTTATTATTTGTGCTAGAAATATAAGCTTGCGCTTCTTCTAGTGTCGCTGCAAATCAATTTAATGCCGGTCTCTCGTATCGTAATTGAGAGAAGCAGGTGATGAGTCGAATACAGGTTGAACACTAAAACTTACATTAAATGCCCAGGCAATTGCAGCAGATACAGTGCCGGGTGCCGGTGGCGTCGTGACACTGTGCTGGATCAAACTGAGATTGATGTTTCACACAGACGCGAGGAATTATTGGCACGTTGACACGTAAACTAGGTTAGGTATCTCCTCCAGTAAGCTCAAATATATATAAGCACTTGCCAAAATCCGTAATATAAAGATGGCGTGCCTTAATGAACTATCTGCATCTCATTCTGTTTACGAGGGGCGACCTATGGCAGAAATCGCCAACGCCTCGTGGATCGGGAGTTTTTAGTGTATGAGCGTGCGTGTGATGGGGTTTATCTTTAGCCTGGAGGTGTGTGGGTGCGTGTGTGTGTGAAACCACATTTCACACAAAAACTCCCTTCTTCATTCTCCTGTAAAAAGACCAAGCATTAGCACGACTTTTGGCACTTCATTCACAGGGGACCTATCTAGAGGTCTCTAATTCGGCGGTTCCAATAATCGCGCAAATTATTTTTGTTTGCTGGTTGCAAGCGTTTTCGAAAAGAGGAGAGAGAGGATAGGACACGCGAAAACAGAGCAGGAGCCGGGTTAAGGGGTGAAAGCAGAGCCGAACGTTGGATTAAATTACTGATAACCTCTCGAATCCATCGAGATAGACCCGCTTGCTGAAAACAAGATGGCTTTGTTGGATTCGGTCTTGCCAAAGCCTGCCAGCACCCATCGCCACAATGACCACCATGACAAGCGGAGGAGCTTTGGGTCGAGTACGCTGAGTGACAGCACTACTCCAACGATTCCGTCCCCATCGCCTTCACATACAAGGGAGAAGAGTTTAGACGACTTGGTTCTTGAAAACGTGCCAGTATTCGATTATTATGCGCTACCCAATAATTCAACAATTCCGAGAGCTCCAGGCGGCGCAGTTTTGGCCAGATCGCCAATGGGTTCGCCAAGCAGGACGGGGGCAGCCAAAGGTCGGTCTGGTGCAAGTGGACATAAAAGCCAGCTCAGCATAACCCAATTGCATCAATCGAATGAGCAATTGCAAAAGGCATTAGAATTCGAGGAAAATGAGACGATGCGACTCGAAAAACTGCTTAAAGATGTGCGTCACAGGGCTGATTCATCACAGTTTGAGCAAAACCGGCTAGAACAAGACGTGGTACAACGAGATGAACAAATTGCATTGCTGCAAAAGCAGCTCAAAGAAATGAAACGATCCAAGCATGAACTAGAAAATACATTGACGAATGAGCAGATGACGTATATTAACGAAAAGGCTGCATGGCTCGACAAGGAAAACGAATACGAAACGAAGCTGGGAAAGCTAAAGGCCGTCACTAACCACGAAGAAGTTACCAAGGATAATGCATCGATTTATTCAACGACATCTGCCAATTCATCGGCACTTAATATTAAAGAAGGGCCTCCTAAAGCACCTCCACCGCCATCTTTGGAGCATACGAAGATGATCGATCGGTTGAGGAACGAAGTGGAGCTTACACGTCAACAACTGGAATTGGTGTCTAAGGAGTATGCACTTCGGCATGAGCAGGTCAAACACGAGCTGGAGCAAGTGAAACAGGTCAATAGCCGGCTGCAAGAAGAGAACGAGGGCTTTCAGGTGTTATTGGCTCAGAAGACGGTACTAGGGGAGTTTAGTCTGGCAGACGAGCTCGACAGATTCGGATTCGAAGAGGACCAAGAAGCAGAGGAGAGCGGTGACAGCGACGGGGGTGATATTAGCGAGGACGGCGATATTAATGGCAAAGAGACGGAAGCCAATACTAATGAAGACATGAAGAGAATGAAGAGCAGAATATACGAGCTAGAATTCGAGAAAAAGTCTCTGCAGAACCACAACCGCGCATTGAAGATTTCGTTGGAGCGGCTCGTGCAGCGGTTGCTGGAGTTTAGAGAATTCGAATCGGTTGTCGAGGACAGTAACCAAGACGTCACACAACGCTCGATTTCGCTATTCCACCGACGAGTGTCGTCCTCTCACCCTAATCAATCAACTCAGCATTCGTCGCGTCACGGTAGCATTTTGGACATTCCACGCCGCCGCCCACCGCCACGAGACAATCTTGAGCCGCCTCAATACAGTAATGGTCAGACTATTATAGCAGGTTCAGCATCGAGCACCGCATCAGGAGGCGGATCTCCGCGGTCAGCCACGTCGTCGGTGTTCCAGTTCCCGCGAGCTCACAACCGGGTGGTCAAGCCAGCGTCGACATGGAGCAGCATGATCTTTGTCAACAACCGGTCTAGCCAGAATGCATTACCTGACAATGGGCTCGAGTCGCCCTTGTCGACGACGAGCAGCGGCAATACGACGTATGGCGACGTGGTATCAAGCGGGGCTTCGAGCATTATCAACATGGCAGAAGACGGCGACATTAAGAGTGTGTTGAACAACAGCGAGCCACGAAGACCGCCAATTACGCCTGGCCAGAAGAAGCTGCGGCCATTGAAACTTCAGTCGACGTCGTTTGAAGCAGCAGAGGCGCCATTGCAAAGCGCCACATCGTCGTCGTCGTGGGGCTTCGGCATGTACTAATACTCCAAAATACTTTGATCAATCTTCTGTATAATACTAATTCATTTATTACTTACCACTTTTCTTGTGCGTATATTTCCCCACCTTTTTGCAAAACAACCAAAATATACGCAATCACATGACGTGTGCCCGGAAAAGCTTCCAAGCATAATCAGAGACCAATCAAGTGCGTTTTTTAAGCTTGCACTGTCTCACCCTGAGGGGGGCGTGAACCGCACTGCGCACATCATCAGCCGCGCGCTCCAATGCCCCCCAAATGCATGTCTAAGCGCTGAGTGTTGGTGGTGCATCCCACCAGTCAAGTCTCTCTGTACCGTTCTACAGTATACACGTATAAATATATAATCCCGCCCCCGGACGGGTTCTTTTCTTCCCTCTTCCTCCATACTTGCTTTCTAACTACATATACATATACCATGACCGATAACTCAAAGTCTTCTAACAACAACAACAACCCTGCTGCTACCATGCCTAAGGACATCCCCCAGCCGCCACGCGCCATGGCCCAGGCTCTTAGTAACAACTCTCCGACTTCTGGCAGACGAAATTCGTTCTTTGAATGGGCTTTCGGGGGCTTCTCTCCAACTTCGCCTACGCTCTCTGGATCCTCTCCAGGCTCTTTGCCCAACAACAGCACTACCAATAACTATGAACATCATCGCTCCAACTCAGTTGCCGAAGAGGTGGCTGCTCGGAATGCGACGGCTATTCCACGAAGGAAGCCTAGAGCCATGTCGCAGACGTTTATCTCACACGATGAAGCATTGAACCTATCGAGAGCAGGCTTTTTGAACAGAAGCGCCAGCACTTCGGGTGGGTCGCCTCGCAACTCTATATCTTCTCCATCCTCAGCATCAGCTGTCGCAAATTCCACCGGACCGTCATCGCCGCCTGCAGCAACACAGCAGCAGCCTCGAATGCAACGAAAGCGACAGAACTCTCACTATGAGAACATTGGCGTCGTCGCTGCATTCTCTGGCGGCCCATCTTCTTTCTAGAAACGATTGGGCCTGGTGCTTTTTTTCGTTTTTTCTGAATTCTTTGATTCTTTTTTGCATATTTTTTTTTTGAGGGGCAAAGCTGACAGTGCTTTTTGCATTCCCTTTTCATTATTTTTTTTATTATTATTATTTGTGACGACGAACGATGTGAATGAACTGGACGGGATGGGGAGGATGAGACCTGGGCGATTGAAACGAAGCCATGGATGACAGGTTTTGGTTGAATATTGGACAATTGTGTGTAATGATTTTTATCCGTATAATTTTTTTTTGTTGAATGAAATATCTATTTATTTTGGAACCATCAGGCTTATTCTTCTTTTTGAGGGGAAAAAAAGGGTTAGGATCTCCGCCTTGCAGGTGAAATAATTTTGTGCATACTCGTGTATGCACCTACTTCGAGTCTTGAACCTTTTCGAGCGTGTGTGTGCATATGCTCCTTGAGTTCGGTATTCTAGGAATTGGAGAAAAATGTCCATGAAAGCCTTTTTTCATATAGTTCAATTCTCGACTACATCCACGAGGGAGGAGTCTCCCGAGTCATGAGTATGGAAGTAGCTAGCCACTTCCACATCTACAACCACTCAAATAACCTCCTTTCCTGCTCCGCCAATCGCAATTGATGATCGCCGAGACCGGACCTGCGACAATTGTACAGATTTTCCGCCTAACACATACCAAGAGACAAAAAACCTGTCATTACCTTTCCAGTTCCCAGTACCATGGTTGTCGTAGAAACGGTTGCGGTACCCTTTTTGAAACCGTGGAAATAAGAGCTGCCTGACCCTGTGACCGGCCACAGCAGCAGGTTTTGAACCCATCAGTGTGAAGAGTGATAACGTGACGTCACTAAAGCTACAAAGGTGGGCGGGCCTTGTTCTTTATCTGAAATTAGCCTCTACAGTCAAACCATCATGTCTCAATCTTAAATAAACTATTATACTTCAATCGCATCAATTGTGACAAAATTTCGCTTTTATCAACGACTGCTATCTTGTAAGTTTATGCCGATATCTGATATACAGTCGTTTGGGCTGGGTTGGGCGCGCATTTAAAGGCGGTACAGCCTCACGCGGCTCAGATTTACTCAGATACGAGGCTCGTGAAAAGTCTAAAATTGCAAAATAGGCGTTGCTTTCATTATTGCCGTAGAAATTATAGCACGGAACAAAATGATTAGTTTTTCTAGAGCAGTATTTAAAGATGGGCTTGTGATGTTTAAATGTGTTAATGGGGCAAGTTCCCAATTTTGTCTTCGCATTAAATGTACATATTCCGGGCCACTAGGCGATTTAAATAAAAGCTGAAGGGCGCGTAACAGTATATAAATCTGATTTAAATACCCATTAGAATTGTCTCGCCGGGATTTAATTAAGTTATTTTTCTCCATTAGTTTGAATAAACGATGGGATCCCGCATTTAAATACCTGCATTCTGCCTAAAGATTGCCATATAATCACTCTGAGAATCTTCAAACTCAAATTAAATCTCAGGGCACAGAATTTAACTAAAAAGAGAAACATTAAAAATCGTCAAAAAAAAGTATCATTAGCACGTAAACAGGTATGAGGGAAAAGGTATAAAAGAGAAAGAATTAAGAAAAAAAAAACTAAATGGTCGGTCCAGATGGGTTTGGGGCTGGGGAGCTCAAATAATCTGGCATAAACGGATCCCGCTGGTTAGAATTTGACCGGCCGTGAACGACATGCGATTGAAGATGATCGCTTGGCGGCAAGGGCAATGGGTCATCTTGCAAGTTTCCTTGAGAACTTTGCAATCGAGATGCAAACCCGGATGGCTGTTGGACTTGCTGGGATTGTTGATAGTGCTGCTGCTGCTGCTGTTGTTGTTGAGGCAGTTGCTGATGCGGTTGCATATATCGCTGCTGCTGTTGCTGTGGAGCAGCCAACTGCTGATATTGTCGTGGGTTTGTAATGCTAGAAATGCTTGAAGTAGGGAAGGCACCATATGGCTGGTGGTCGTAAAGAGGCGATGTGGACCGGCCACCAGTGAGCGACACCATCTGCACTCGCTCCTCATTTGGATCTTCGATCTCATAATCTTCCTGATCCATATGATGCGGAGTGTACATGTCGCTCATCGAGCCTGGGGACTGGAATCCATCAGTCTGTCGCGCAGCGTACTGATGTTGGCCGTTACTTTGAGGATGGTGGTGATGCTTTGCGGCACCGTCGTCATTGATGGCATAATTCTGAGTAGGATCATAAGCATGGCTTATAGATTGCTCTTGAACGTTTCCAAAGCCAGATTTGAAATCTTGACGAACAGGCAGCCCTCGGGGCGTATAGTCCATAGGACCTGCCGAGTACTCGTAATCCGTGTTGGATACAGACATGGATACACTGCTATCCTCAGTGTCAGTGCTCTTCTTTTCTCGTCGTAGCGACTTGGTCTTGAGCAAAATCTTCAATGCAGGAAGAATGGCAACCACCAATGCCGTAAATGTCTCAACCGCAGTGAATATAGCAGTCATGGAGATGGAGCCGTGCAAGGCGATAATGACTGCTCGCACAATGCAAATCAAAATGGTCACCACACCGAGCGAAAACGTAACCAAGATACCAATCTTTTGCTTCTTGCCCAAGTTGCTCACTTTTCGGAGGGTAGGAAATGGAATGGCAAAGATCAAAAAATCTGTAACCAAGTTGCAAATTACCGAGATGATGAACGGTGTTACTGCTGTTGATGAGTAGCATGCATTGCCATAGTCCAGCGACCAGTTGCTCGAGATTGGTCGACACAAGAAAACGTTGATCAAAAGCACCGCTACTCCCACCGCGAAGGTGAACACCGTAGAAACCTTCAAAAAGATTCTACTCTTGCTATCCTTTGGAATGATTCTGAAATAAAGACCCAAGATGGCAAACTTTATAATCCACAGACAGAGGTAGTAAGGGACGGACGAGGAGTAAACCACCTTAAGCACCCGAACCTTCTCTGCGTCGGTGCCTCTCATTGGGGTGACAAAGTTGTCAAAGTACGATCGATTACCGTCCATAAACCCTTGAGATATCGTAAAAGCATCAAGCGAAATCCAGGTGAAGAAGAGACATTGGGCTACAATCAGGAGGTAGTCCTCACGCTGAATACCGGTCCTGGCGATATATCTTCGCACGTAGAGTCGGAGGATAAGCAAACAGCACGAAACAATTGCGAGCGTCCACTCCACAGCCTAAATAGAGTCATGTTAGCAGCTTGCACATATTGTATATCCAATACACGGGTCCCACAACTTTCCAGCAAACGCAGTCAGAAATCCCCCGGATGCGTCCATTCCACGAGGGGGGAGCGTGTCTGTGTGTGTGTGTGGGATATGTGTACTGTATATGAATCTCAAAAGATTAAACGTACCACCGTGCCTCCTGGAGCTACCATGATGGGTATGATTCTAGCAAAAGAATGATAGCGACAAAAAAGAGTGTTAGTGAAAGGAAAGAAGAAGGAGCGGTGGGAAAGAAAAATGGCACTAATAGCTCACAGGAATAGACGTTTGTGCGTATGTGTGTTCCCCTTCTCCGAGGCGCCTTGCCCGTGTAACACACACTTCGGTTTTTTTTTCACCTTTTTTGAAAGAAAAAAAACAAAAGAAACAAAATTAAGGCCCAAAAAGCTTACTGCGTAGTGTAAGCGAGAGCCTCTTGCAGCGGGCGCCCGCTGTGTACTACCAGTAGTGCTGCTGCTGCTGCGGTACTAATGGTTCATGTGCATAACGCTGTGCGCGCCACATATTGAGGTTTCTCATGCACAGCAGGACCATCAGATCTTCTAGTCCTGTTCAGTTCCATCTGATCAAATGTACTGTACGGTAGTACTCTGTGTAAATCTGATGGTACATTTCACGGATGATATCTGGTTCTAGTTGTTGCTGTGTTATTTATTCCATGGAAGCTTTGGTGCCGCTGGTTGTTTGTCCTTGCTTCGAACCTTTTTGAAGTAATTGTATCCTATTACGCTGGTACCATCTTTCTATTTAGCTTCTATTTCTCACAAAGCCTTATACGGCTAAACTCATTCTTTTGTACAATGAGATAGTCGCTGTGGTCATCGATGTACGAGCATGTGCTTCTTCAGTCCTCCCACACCTTCTCCTCCATCTGCATCCGATTTGGCTCATTGCCGATCTCGCTGGTTTAAATTGCAATTTGCGGTGCGCTAATGGACATCTCGGTACTCTTGTTAATTTCGGCTGGTTGCGGGGTTTCTATCCCAGTATACCTTAAGTCTATATAAACAGTAAACTCTTTGCTCAGTCTTTTGTCCTTCAAACTCTCTCCTTCTCTATCACACACCGACATCTTCTCAATCAGGGGGAAGTTGCTGTCCTCACAAAAATTTCATGCGCAACCCGCTGCGACGGCACGACAGTGCGACCGTTGAACGACATGCGAGACATGCATACGCGCTCCTGTGCACTCTTTCTCGCTCTCTCGACACGAAAATGAATTCGTCTGAGGTCTTGCAGCACTGCGACGCTGGCGCTTGTGTGTTATAGCGAAGGGACTGATGGGCTACTGTATCTAGATGTTTATCTGTATATCATTAAGATGCGAGTTATTTGCTGCAGCGTTGTCATACATTCTTTTTACACTGGACAAGACTTTCTATGACTAAAAATTATCATGCTAGATTTGAAGCGGCCGAATTCGCTTCCTATCATCTAAGATTCTCGAGGAGAGCAGTTATTATTGCCTCGGAACCCGAGTGCATGCATGGCATGATATGGCACTATAGCGATCTTAAGCATAAGGCCATTCATAAAGCACGCGCACCGATCTTCCCAAGTCGTATGTGGATGAATTAATATACTACCGTCAAATGAACACAGAACACACGCGAAACTTGATGATCAGTTCCCGGATCGTGTCTGTATGAGTGATTGTTTGTCTATTCTATGATATTTCTGTATATCTTTGCTTCGAGAGCTAGAAGAACTATTCACTTGACTGCCTTTAGCATGTATCATGCAGTTGACTGTATCTGGATTGCGCTGTACACCTGCGAAGACGGACAACACAGAGTCCATGTTTACTTGACGTAAAGCTGTCTCTCATTTCACACGGTCCGCTAGCCGCACCTTTTCACGATCCGGAACAGAACCTGATCGAGACGTGAGCTGCGGTACCGGTACTCTGTACTGTACACGAAGTACATTTATGCCGCATACATTGATTTGCCTCTTTGAGCCCACACAGGGCTGTATCGGTAGATAAGTTCAAAACAATCTGCTGGGGCCCGATATCTTTGAGCAGACGTACCATTGATTCGTATTCCACTTATTCAGCGACATCTCACAAAGGGCGTGTGTAATACGCAAGTGATTCCTTTTAATAAAGCAAAGCACCAGTTTTACTTATGCAGTGATCATGCAATTAATGAAATGTTTTCGGCCCGTATGGTATCGCCGCTGAAACTGCGGCGTATCTATATCTCTCGCTGTCCGCCTAGATCTGGTGTTGACCCTTTGTTGGTATCATAGATCCCCATAGCAGTCCAAATTCCGCAGATGAGATAGAGTTTGCGATTGCCCCCACCTACAGTAAGCGGGGAAGTGTTTGTTGAAAAAGGTAGGAGCAGCGGACTGCTCCGTATAACGTAAAAACAAGTCACCTCAAATCGTAATCTTAAGTGGATGAAGTCTAAGGAAGCTACCCAGACGGCATTGCTGGCTCTCCTGCTTTGCTTTGTCTGCGTAATATGCTACGACGAGCGCTAGACAGACTCCGAAATTGGGTAGACGGTGAATTTGATGACTTGCTCCAGAACGAAGACAGCGACGATGAGGACGAAGTCGCTGAAGAGACCGAATATAACTACGGGGAGAAACTAGAAGGAGAAACACGGCATGGAGACATTTCCGATACGGAGGAAAGTATGAACATGGTTGTGGATGAAGAAGGAGAGCAAGCACATGCATTGGCACCGATAAAACAGATCAGGCAGCCGGGCAAGCCTGGACAATCTGGAAAGCCTGGAAAGCCGGGACAGCCTGGTGCACCTGGTAATGGAGATTCCAATCAAGTCCCCCGGCCACGACCAAGACCCAGGCCAAGGCCAAAACCGGCCACTCCTAATAGCGAAAACGGCGCTTCTCCACAACAGCCTGATCAACCTGGTCAGTCAACGCCCGACCAAAGTGCCAATTTACCTCCAGAAGGGAATACACCGCCAAAAGGTCCACCGCCTAGTAATCCAGACTCGCAGCAGCCGCAACGACCCGACTCTAATCCACCACAAGACACGAGTCCCAAACAGCCACCCGAAGCAACCGCTCCTCCAGGGCCTGTGTCACAGCCGAATCCAGCTCATTCAGGGCCTGAACCACAGCCGAATCCAGCGCATCCAGAGTCTGAACCACAACCGAATCCATCACCTTCTCAGCCTCCATCCTTGCCATCAGACCCTGTCGATACTGGGAATGCTCTTCCGCTCATTCCATATCCCACGTCATTCGTAACGACAGCATCGTCCAGTCGCCCACCAAAGGTCGTCAAAACACGCATACGGACAGTCAAATCAGTCGTAGTCACAAAAAATACGGCAACAGGGAGTTTAGGTTCCTCAACGTTGCAATCGACGACGCCAGCTACCAAGTCCAAAGAGTGCATACAGTGTCCAACACTTCCACCCGTATGCACGAGTTGCCCGAGCGGTCAAGTCTGCAAGCTTACAACCCAAACTTGCAATGAGTGCCCCAAAGTTGCTTGCGTTGATGATACTTCTGTTCCTGGGAACCCCAAGCCTACAGAGTCGTACTTGGGTCCCGAGCCACCGTCAAATGCATCTCATACAGGAAATAGTGCAGTAATTGGAGGTGTCATTGGTGGAATCGTTGTATTTTTGGCAGTATTGGTTGCAATCTTCTATTACTATCGCAGAAGACGGGGGATGAGGGCTGCGAATGGGCACGGCAAGGGCCACAGCCCCGAAACACTTCCACTTGGCCCGATGGATCACGCTGCCGCTGCAGGTACCGTTGGCGGTACGCCGTACCGTTCGAGCAGGCAGCAGTTTCAGAAATCAAGTTCAAGCTCGAGAGCTGGACGGGGCCGAATGAGACACAGCGATATCATCTCGCGGCCGTATGATGATGCGACACGGCACGCAACACCACGAAGGAACCTCCAAGAACGTATCTCTCAGCAAGAATCCTTTCACAGAGCATCTCAGCAACAGACAATGTACGAACAACACCGCCATATACATGGGCAATTTCCACAGCAACAAAATGCATTCTATAACCATCAAATGAATCAAGAGGAGCATCCGCACATACATGGACAGCTTCAAAGAGTACCACAACGGCAGCGGTCAGGAAATGGTCGGAGAGAGCACCAACATCATCGCCAGATGAACGAAATGGTGACTGCATCCAGCCACATGCAACAGCTGCCAGTCGGGACTAACCTTGAGACACACAATGGGCCATTCCATCATGTGGATGATCCGAGGATATCAAACGTTGTGCCTGTTCAGCGCGCATCTACTGAAAGCAGCGTTCGATCGAGGCAGGATGGACGACCCAAGATATCTAGGCCCATTCCGGCTGAGGTGCGCAATGGACATTTGGACGTCAATGGAAGCATGACTAGCCAAGTAGACTCCTCTATGAATCGAAACAAACCGAGCGATAGCAACAGCGTTATCAAGAGACTTTCCAAGCGGTTATCACAAATGAATCCGATAGCCATTTTCGGGAAAGGCTCTGATGACAGTAGCATCATCGCTCCCGGAAGTGCTGGGTCAGAAATCGATCCTATGAGAGCACATGCATCGGCAAGCGCGCAAAGTTTTGCAACTCTGCCTAATCCATCTATACGATCGGTATCTTCGTTTGAAGTGGAAACACGACCGAAGAGTATGGTTCCGGCACACGCACCGCGGCTGCCACCTATTGAAGGTATAGATCTTGACGTTGAGGACATGTTAGACTCTAGTGGCATGAATATCGAAGGCAGCACCAGTATATCATCCCTAGGCGATCAAGGGCAAGGAAGCTCTACAAGTGTGAATGTGCCATTGTTCCTGGATCCGAACTTGCAACTCCAGCCGCCGCCGACAATGATGCACCGGCACAATCCAACTAACCCATCACCTTTAAAGACTTTCATATCAGCGAGAGACAGTATATTAGCTGACTCTGCTGAAAGTAAAGGGAGATGGAATGAAGAGTATGATGAGAACGCTGATCAAGATCACTTGAGTGAAATGAGACCCACGTTTGAAAGCGATAACATGTACGAGCAGAGCGAGCGCTCTATTACAGCGAGGAGACTCGCAGATTGTGCAGTAGGAGTTTTGTCGTCCGAGTCCACTGAAGGCACTGAAAAGGCGCTGGATCTGCTAGAGACACCTCGAGAGAATCGTTTCAAGCTCTACTCCGACATGGGCAATGAATTTGAGCGAGACGAAAATTCCAGCACAGAAGCTTCATTGCTGGACGATTCCAACGGAGTCATGCACGGGCAAGAAGACCAGTTTGGCGTGGAAGAGCCAGAAGAAGACACTTGGACGAAACGCAGCGACGACGTTGTCCGCAGATTCAGCGAGCCTCAAAGTTCCAGTTCACAGCAAAACGTTCAAGAGCATCGTCGACAGCAAAGCCAGTCCTATGATGGTACGTTTTATCCATTTGACTTTCAGAGTTCTTCGTTCAACCACTCACGGTCGACAACTGCTTATTCTCCATCAAGCAGTTCTCCGTCCTCGCCATACAGCCAGAGACTAGGATCAGTGGGGACCGGTGCGTCGGATTCAACCAATCTATCACAAAAGCATGGCCACAGCCGAATGGGGTCTATTGATGCGGCGGTCAATTCGGATTCGCCATTTGAATTTGGTGTTTCGGTTGATAGTTCACGCAAGGGCTCGGAATCGCAGTATACCACGTCACGGTATACGAATTCGCAGTACACTTATAGCCCACATTCACAAACCCAAAACGAGTACAGCCCCTCTGAAGTGTTCAATTTTCCTCAGCAGGATGCGTATTCGCCAGTGTCTTTAGACAACTCGCAGCGGTCTCCTACCATGGCAGCCATATCCGAGTCGTCGCCTAGGTCATTTCAAGATCACTCACAGCAGTATGACATGGACATGGCAAGTATAGTGGAGAGAACGCCAATTGGAGGAGCATTTCAACACCAAGTCGAGGGTCTAAATATTAATATGGGCGGCAACGATGACGATGGAAATGCGACGCTTAATGGTGATCCACCGCTTTATGCTAATGTTAGCCTGCCTCAATATGCACCTGTGAGACCATTGGCCACAAGGAAAGGCAAAGAACGAGTGGCCGTATTCTCAAAAGATGCCCCGGACCATGACGGTTCAGATACAAGCCGTGATCAAAATCGCAATATTTATCAATAGACATTAAACAATATCTATGTCATGTATGCTGCTCATTATTATAATTGTATCAAACTATGCATTGGTATATTATTGCCCAGTTTTTCAAATTTTTTTTTCAAATATCACATTATAGTACAATCTTTCTTCTTCTTTTTCGAGCTTGATTTATTATAAGTTCCTGCACCCAGCCTTACAGCTGCGACAAAAGTTTCAAGCAGGTTGATTCCTTGAAACGCCGAGCACTGGCCAAACGCATTGGCTGTTATGATCCGTGCGAAATCGCGCCCTTGCTTTTCATTCACTTCCACGTCTTCAGGTTCTTCTTTAACCAAGTCCAGTTTACAACCAAGCAAGAACAGAGGTATATTTGGACAGTACTCGCGGCACTTCATTACCCAATTTGTGGCTATCGATCCCAAAGATTTATCCGAGTCAATGCCGTACGCTAGAACCACCACATGCGCCCTCATAAGAAGCAACAAATTCTGCTTTTGTACGCTTTCGTCATCGCCTGTCTCGCAGCATATTAGTGTAACTTCCTTCACCTGCCCATCTATTTCAAACTCTAGTTTGTTCTCTTCAAAATCCGTCACTAGGCTTTCGAGCTCCTTATGCATAATGGCACTAAGCGAGAATTGTTAGACAAATTCGTGGAAAAATTCAATTGCACTTACTGGACCAATTCATGTTTCCCGACACCTTCATCCCCGAAGAATGCAATGTTGACAGTATTGGACATTGTGCTTAGATAAACAATAAACAATGGTCTCCAAGGGCGATGAATCGTACAAGGTGCTGCTCATCTACTATGATAACCACCCTGATCCACTGTGAAAGAAATCAACAACCCACGAGACCGCGTGGAGAAGAATCGCCGGCCGATAGTCGAATCTTATATGAATGATCAAATTTATTAAAAAGATACTCGAAACGGAGCAGATTTTTTTTCTCTAGAGTTTTGCTGCCCCTTGCCACGCATCCGCACACGGCAGCGATCTGCATGCAGGGAAACCCTTTAAATCTCAGATTTTGAGTAAATGTGATTCTGCCTTTCACCGCTGCTATGAGGAAGCCTGTTCGCGTCGAAGATAAAACGAGATCGACAGAGGTTAAGTGGCAACTCTCACACTTTGGTGAAGTGCAGTCCTTTAATCAGGATGGCCCTTTGACACTCCGGGCGAGCGGGGGTGCACAATTGACTGTGATCCAGGCATTCAATCTGTATTGCTCCGAGCCGGAGCATCGCGAAGATATCTTCGATCATCTGCACGCTTGAATACGATCAGTATGATGCAGCTGATAGATAAAAAGGGAAAGGGTTATCTCGTAATCCATAGACTTTTGGACGCTGCCTACGGTTTAATTTAACTAAAGGTTTTATATTCACGCCGCAAGATATCCTGTATAGTAACATGTATTGCTCAGCATTGCTAGTACAATTTAATTTCGCATTCATTTTTTTCACTAGCTAAGCTTTAGAATAATAAAAAAAATTGATCTACTGTCGTTCAACGTCATAAGTAAAGTCGAAATAACTTTTTTCGAAATGGTGGATTCGCACATAACCATCCTCTGAGCCGGAAGCAAAAGATGTTCCCTTTGGATGCACTGTCAACGTGTTGATAGGACCAAAGTGACCCTTAACTTGGCCCAGCTCGTCCTCAAATAACTTATGGAAAAATCTTGACTGGAACTTACCCTCACGCGAGTCTGTCGTTGTCACATCTCTTGCTTCCTGACCACCTCCAAGCACAACAAAGTCCTTGATTGGCGTGATGGTGGCCGTGTTCATTGGAGCGTCGGTTTGGTAGTTCTTATATGGTCCCTTCTCGAGATCGTCCACAAGGAAGAGCTTGGCGGACTTATCCTTGGATGACGTGATGAAATAAGTTCGGTCGGGGCTCATCTGAAGATCGGTGATTTGCTGGTCGTGAGCTGGAACGTTGACAAGCTTCTCACCCGTAAAAGCGTCGTATTTCGAAACGCTACCATTAGCGTGGCCTGCCACAATGTGCTCACCGTCGTAGGTCCATGCAGCGTATGTGACTTTACTCTCGTTGACAGGATTGTTGATTTCGATAATTGGCTCCTGCTCAGTAGGTACTGAGCCATCGGTGGCAACCTTGAAAATCTTGATCGAACCTCGCTGACCCATCTGCTCTTCCGTGACAGCAAGGAAATGCTTTGTATCTGGGGCGAACTCTACTCGCTTGGTGGTGGCTCTTGTTGGCCAGGTGCAGATGCATTCGCCGGTTTGTACACTCCACAGCTTCATCGTCATGTCTGCCGCGCCAGTCAAAACCACGGTCGATGTAGGATCAACGTCCACAGTCATAATGGCACCTCCGTGCCCGTCGTATGTGCCCAGTCGCTCACCATTGTGCGCATACCATACACACACGGTCTTGTCTCGTGCTGTCGAAAAAAGCAGATCGCCCTCACGGTTGAACTTGAGCTGTGTGAGCGGACGCTCGTGTCCTTTTCTATTAAGATATAAAGTTAGTATACCAACGCACTCATTTTTCCCAGGTTCAAACAGAAAACATACAGTACAATGGGTCTCATCTGTGTATATCCCCCTCTTTTGATAAAGATATATAACAACGCTCTCCCTTTTTCGCTGGCGGTGAGTGAAAAGTTTTTGGCAAGCGGTGGGACTGGAGGCCCAACGCGCGCGCGTACATTGTATCACGTCCTTAGCCTCTGAATCATCATATGTGTAGTAGTTAGTCGCGCCGCACGAATTAGTGCGATTTTGACTATCTGATATATTTGAATAATAATTAATTGCTTCTACTAACAAACATGCTCTGGCTCAGCAGCAGATACACCAGTGCCGAGATCGAGTTTCAAGTTCCTGTTGAACAGCTCAAGAAGCATTTGGAAGCAAATGCCCGAGACTGCAGGATCGTACCGTCCCTTGGAGAACTCATCACGAATAAACGCATGCTGCGCTCCAGCAATTTCATAAAACGAGAAATTAGTATTGTTCTGTAAAAGTGTCTTTCGAATGAGTTCTCGTCCCTCCGGAGGCACATGCGTGTCCTTTGTACCGAAAATAGTCAGAATCTCGCCCTTAATCTCGCCTGTCCGTGCGAGCGAATGTAGACTAGCATTACTGGTGGTGCCTAGAGAGCTCGAGTGGATATCTGTCGCAAAGTAAGTTACCGTCGCCAAAACTCTTGGATCAAATGCAGTACGATACGCTGAATGGCCACCAAGGCACATGCCAGTAGCACCAATTTTCCCGGTACAGGTCGGCAGCGACGTCAGGTAGTCAATGGAGATTTTGTTGTCTTCATCGTACGACTCCAGCGGCTTGTCGGCTTTGTACTGGTTGCCAGTGTCGGTGCCTGGACCATCGTAAGGCAACGGCTCGGGGCCCATAAAGTTATGATAGCATGATGGAGCCACTACAATAAATCCGTGGCCTGCAATCTGTCGTGCAAATCGTGCTACGGGACCCGTCACTTGGTAGATCTCCGAATGTACCACCACTCCCGGGTATCGCGCGTTTGGGTACTGTGGCATCTTCGGATGGTACACAAACAAACGAATTGTCGTTCCATATGAAGTTTTCACGTCGGCATATGATTCCTCGATGAGCATGGTTAGTTTAAGAGAAATATTAGTTCAATCAGGAATGTGGATTTCTATTATCAAAAGTTAAAAAGTGTTGGTGACAATTTATATAAAAAGACTTAAAAGGGCGAGGTGCGCGGAGTAATAAAACAATTTTCTACAATATTAAAAAAAATGTGTTTAAGATGTGGGGGGAAAAAACCCTTGGACATTTGGCAAACCTCATTCAGTTAGAGCTGCAAAACGTCCCTGACAAACTCGTCTTCTTCGGCCAAATGGACCTTCTTGGTACCGGCAGCAACCGAAGCAGATGGGTTTCGGCCAGCATATCGGACAGTGAAGTCCTTGTACTTATCGGCCTGAGCCAAAGCAGTCTCGAACCTTGGGCTGACGTATGTCCAGGCACCAGCATTCAATGGCTCTTCCTGGCACCATACAATGTCTTCAAGGTTTGGATAGCTGTTAAGAACGTCTCGGACCTGAGCATATGGGAATGGATGGAGCTGTTCAATCTTGATGAAAGCAGTGTCCTTCACCTCGTTGGCAGCTCTGGCCTTGTGCAAAGCAGTGTAAACCTGGCCGGTCATGAACACGACTCGCTTGGTTTCCTCCTTGGAAGCAATGCTCTTACCGTGTTCTGAATCCTCAATGATCCAGTTGAAGTGAGACTCGCCAGTGAACTCAGACAAGTCGGATCGCGCCAATGGGTGTCGCAAAAGTTGCTTGGAGAAGAAGAGCACCAATGGCTTTCGGAATGCTCGATGCATCTGTCGTCGCAACAAGTGGAACAAACTGGCTGGGGTAGATGGGTAGGCCACCTGGACATTGGCATCCTGGTGCTGTCGCTGAAGCTGGTCCTCGGATGGGAACTTTCGTGGGTCTTCGTTGCAAAGCTGAAGATATCGTTCCATTCGACCAGACGAGTGCTCAGGACCCTGACCATCGTAACCGTGTGGCAAGGAAAGGACCAAGCCGGATCGCTGGGACCACTTGGCCTCACCGGAAGCAATAAACTGGTCAACAATGACTTGAGCAGTGTTGGCGAAATCACCAAACTGTGCTTCCCACATGACAAGAGCATCAGGACTGGTCAAAGAGTAGCCGTACTCAAAGCCCATCACACCGTATTCAGACAATGAACTGTTGCTAATAGCAAACGATCCCTGGGAGTCGGAAATGTGCTTCAATGGGACGTACGTCTTCTCGCTCTCCTGGTCGTGAAGAACAGCATGTCGCTGCGAGAAAGTACCTCGCTCCACATCCTGACCAGAAACACGAACATGGTAGCCCTCAGCGAGCAAAGTACCAAAGGCAAGAGCTTCACCGGTAGCCCAGTCAATGTTCTGACCATCCTCCAAGTTCTTGATTCTAGTGTTCAAAATTCGCTTCAAGTTCTTGTGCACGTTGAAACCTTCTGGAGCTGAGGATGAAGACTTACCCACCTTCTTGAGCTCATCTTCAGGAAGTGCAGTAGGCAAATGTGGCAAAATCTCAGTGGCCAACTCCTTTGGCGTCTTGAAGTTATCCCAAGCAGATGCAAGCCATTCTCGAGACGTTGGCTTGTAGTCTTTGCCCTTGGCGAAGGAGTCTTCAAGCAACTGCCACACCCACTTCTGGTGCTCGTCCACATCAGCTTGGCTGAAAGAGCCCTCGCTGATAAGCTGCTTAACGTAAATTTGAAGAGAATTTTCCTTTGCAGCAATTTTCTGGTACATCAATGGCTGGGTAAAGCCTGGCTGATCGGTTTCGTTATGACCATGCTTTCGGTAACACACAATGTCAATAATAACGTCCGTCTTGAATGTAGCTCGCCAGTCGGCGGCCAACTCAAAGATGAAAGTGACAGCCTCGATATCGTCACCATTAACGTGGAAAATTGGAGCATCAATGCTCTTAGCGATATCAGATGGGTAAGGAGTGGATCGAGCAAATCTTGGATCAGTGGTGAAGCCAATCTGATTGTTGACAATGATATGGATAGTACCACCTGTAGAGTAGGATGGAAGAGATTGGAAGCCCATAGTTTCATAAACAACACCCTGGCCAGCAAAGGCGGCATCACCATGAAGCAAAACACCCATAGCCTTTTCAAACTTGCCCTCGTCATCCTTGTAGTGCTGGATAGCACGGGTCTTACCAAGAACAACAGGATCTTCGGCTTCCAAATGTGATGGATTGGCAACCAACGACAAATTCACCTTCTTGCCCGATGGAGTTGGTCGTTGGTAATTGGCACCCAAATGGTATTTGACATCACCAGATCCAACATCGAATGTTGCAGATCCAGCAAATTCAGAGAAGATGGACTCATTCGGTTTTCGGATAACGTTGGAAAGCATATTCAATCGGCCACGGTGAGGCATACCAATGACAATGTCTTCAATGCCCTTGTCTACGGATCGGTCAATCAATGACTTCATACCTGGAACCATGGTCTCCGCACCTTCCAGACCGAATCGTTTGTCGTTAGGGAACTTGGTAGACAAGAAAGACTCAAATGAAGTCGCCCAAATCAATCGATCCAAAATTCGACGCTTTTCGTCAACAGAATACTTGTATGGAGTTGGAACCTCAACTCGTTCTCGGATCCAATCGCACCGTTCTCTAGATGGAATATGAATGTACTCAACACCGTAAGAGCCACTGTAGATTCGCTCACAAGCGTCGATGACCTCTCGCAAAGTCATCTTATCATGACCCTCCTTAGCGAAATGAGGCAAGATACCAGGTCCGAGGGTGATTTCCTTTTCCATATCGGCCTGAGTGAAACCATAGTGTTCCAAAGTGAGCTCCTTAGGAAGCTGCTGCTCGGAAGCACCAAAGTTGATACCTAGCGGATCAATCTTAGCCTTCTGATGGCCTCGTACTTGATAAGCACGAACTAGCAATTGGACTTTCAAGTGATCAACAATGCCATTGTCGCCGGACGAGGCACCAAAGCTTGGAACGACACTTGCGACACCACCGGACGGTGTGGGAACGATAGTTGGCGGTGGAGAGTAAGCTTGCGAAGCAGGTCGATCAGACTCCATATTCTTAAAGTAGGCCTGTGGAGATATGTTAGCTTAAAATTTCTGTGCCATGATCGATTGCTGTGGCTGTACCGGTACTACTACTGCTTGGTCGGTGCGTCAAATCATCACAGCCGAACTCGGAAAAACAACGGACCAGTGGAAGTACCCACAGCATCGCTCACAAGGAAATCAACATACTCTCCAAGAAACATGGACCGACTGAGGATCCTCCTTCCAAGCGGCGTACATTTCATCAATGTAGTTAGCATTAGTGCTCTGCAAGAACACATCCGGGCTTGTCTATTGGTTGTAGGTTAGTATCAATTTTCGTAGCCGCCTCACGGCAGTTCGGTTGGCTCGCGAGTTCCCCACACTCGTCCCGGCGCCAAGCACAATTGGGCAGGTACATACAGAGTATTGTCGAATAGCCTGGATGCTGCTTCGCTGGAGCAGCGGCTTGTTAAGAGCCGATAGCACACGGTGCTTCGAGACCTGAGAGACGGCTCTAAGCATTGCTGGCGGTATGTGAGTGGTTGCTGTAGAAGTAGCGAGTGAGCGAGTGAGAAGCTGAAAAGTTTGGGTGGTAAAACTTTCAGGCCGAGTCGGGGGTGAGACACCTTTTTGCCTGTGGCTGGACTCTCAGAGATGGGTATCTGGAAGATGATAAAGACGTTTAAGGGTGTTGTCTAGTTTAGCGCAGAAATGCGTTCTTAAGAATCCGAGTGAAATGTTTAAAAAAACGAAGTGTGCTCACTTGGTGATTTTCTCGGGGGTATTTATATTTATATATCATATACAGCAAACTGAGGCGGGCGCGGCTTTGCCGGCACGGATTCGCAGGTGCCGACTCTCCTTGAGAACTGACTGAGGCAACGTTTTGAGTGGCGCGGCTCGAGCAAGCGCGCGTTTGCCGCTCTCCAAATCCTTTGACAAGTGGCCATCTTACTTGTGTACTTTGATTGAATAGAAATCAGGTGGCAAATATGTCCGACGAGGAAGTTTCTATGGAGCCCACGCTCCAAAGTATTATTGATCAGAAGTCACTGAGATGGATCTTTGTTGGCGGTAAGGGAGGTGTTGGCAAGACCACCACTTCGTGCTCTCTAGCAGTACAGCTTGCTCAGCACCGTGAGAATGTTCTATTGATCTCGACCGATCCAGCACACAACCTGTCAGATGCTTTCGGTCAGAAGTTCGGTAAGGATGCCCGACCGGTCGACGGTATTCCTAACCTTCATGCGATGGAAATTGACCCCAACGGTTCTATTCAAGAGTTCTTAGACAAATCTGAAAACCAAGGCATGAGCAATATGATGCAGGATATTGCCTTCTCGATTCCGGGTGTAGATGAGGCACTTTCTTTCGCAGAAGTGATGAAGCAAGTCAAAGCGCAGAGTTACTCGGTCATTGTATTTGATACAGCACCTACTGGCCACACGCTTCGATTTTTGCAGTTCCCTTCCATTCTTGAGAAGGCATTAGGCAAGCTCAGTGAGCTCTCTGGCCGATTCGGTCCCATGTTGAATACATTTATGGGCTCTCAGGGTCAAAGCTCAGAGGACATGTTTTCTAAGCTTGAGGAGACACGAGAAACTATTTCCGAAGTCAACAAGCAGTTTCAAGATCCTGAACTTACTACATTTGTCTGTGTGTGTATTGCCGAATTCCTTTCGCTATATGAGACTGAAAGAATGATCCAGGAACTTACTTCTTTCAATATAGACACTCACGCCATCGTGGTCAATCAGCTGCTCCACCCAAAGAAGAACTCAGAGTGCGAGCAATGTAACGCACGATACAAGATGCAGCAAAAGTACCTCGAGCAGATTCTTGAGCTTTACGAAGATTTTAATGTTGTCAGACTGCCCCAATTGCTGAGCGAAGTACGTGGTCTAGAGAGTATCGCCGAGTTTTCTAAGATGCTTCTTCAGCCATATGAGTTCCCTAACTAGTCTTTCTTTTTTTTTTTTCCACTTCCGCAAAAGTTTGTCGATAAATACCATCTCATTGTATGTTTGTGACGCTGTGCCATTCTTAATCATTCTAATCTTGATAAGCACCGACTTCAAGATCCGGTCGGTGGATCGGACCTGTTACCCGATAAAGCGAAATTTTGTGATCAACGCATAGTAGGTCTCCGTGTCATAAATTTCAAAATTAATACACCGATAAATTTTAATTGCGACTATTTTATTTTTATTTGCTAAAACATAGTGATGCAGAGTTATGGTGCGGCTCATTGGCTGTTATGTTAGTACCAAATCACTGTTCCGGCCAGTTGTAATTCCTAGAAGTGCAGTTTGCACAATTTCTCAACTGCCATTGTTTAGTAGTAAGTGCTTAAATAAAATTTTTAGCGCGAACGTCTCTCCCCCCCCCCCTATTAAAGCCATTTTTCACAATAAGAATATTTGACGTTGCTGTGCAATGCCGTCATTGCTTATTCGGCTCTCGCTCGTGTTGTGCCCTCGAGCAACGGGTCAACTGATCTCTTCAACGTCGACATCGCAATGACAACAACGAATACGCGAAAGATCCATATTTCCGTGACAAATGAGGGAATTGTAAGCTCAGTGTATATTGTACATGGATGCTAATTTCATAGATTCTTACACAATACCGCGCGAGTTTCAAGGTGCTCTTCGAGTCTGGTGAAGTGGTGAGAATAACATATACACCACCTGATAAAGCTACCTCCCTTGCGGCACATGGAGTAATAGGGATACTAGACGTTGGCGTTGGCTACCTGATAGTCATCACTTCTAGAGAAGTTGCAGCAACGATAGGCTCGCAGGCAATATATGGCATTACAGACACAACAACAATACCATTGGAACATGATGCGGCTTTGACAGCCATAGAACATTTAATCAACGGCCAAACCCACACAGAGTCGGAGGATGCTGGCGACGAGGATGATGTTGAATCAGATGTAGAAATTTCAGGTGAAGTTTCCAGCGTGGAGTCAAGTCTTGTGGAGGACGTTCTTCTGCGGCGGCCATCGACGATAGCGTTGCGCAGCTGGCTCCCTTCCCCTGTATCTAGTCCTGAGCCAGGTGCCACCGGCTCTCGCAAGAGAAGTCATCAAGACGGGCTCGAGCTCATACCAAAGCTTCTCAAGGCTTTGAATGCAATGCTCACTGGTGGAAATATGTTTTATTCTCATGACCTGGACCTAACAAATGCATTCAGCACCGGACCCAAACGACCTCGAAACAAGTTCATCTTCAACAGACATATAAGTTCGGCATTTACTAACACTTCTCTTTACTTGCCTATTCTCCAAGGCTTCGTGAAGAGTATACCGCTCACCATCACTGACGCTAATCAAGATAACTCGAAAGTGAATCGGTTGGTATTGATTTCGCGCCGCAGCACCAAAAGACCTGGAGTACGGTACTTGAGACGCGGTATCGATGATGAGGGCTATTGTGCAAATTGGGTTGAAACAGAACAACTACTAGTGATTGATGAGCAGATCTGCTCCTATGTCCAGTTGAGAGGGTCTATACCAACGTTTTTCGCTCAAAGTCCGTACAAATTACAACCCACGCCAAAGCTTATCCGCAAGAAAGAGGACAGTCTAAAAGCATTCTCCAAGCATTTAACTAGCATTAAGCGAAACTATGGGCTCATACAGGGTATTTCTCTTGTAGAGATGCCTCCTAGTAAAGAAGGTGCTGTGGGATTGATGTATGCAGAGCTTGCTGAAGAACAAGGTATGGATCTGGAGTGGTTTGATTTCCATACCATTTGTAAAGGTATGAGATTTGACAAAGTCACGCAATTGTATGATACTCCGGTCGGCAAGCGTATCTACGACTTTGGGTGGAGCGATTCCAATGGTGCAGTTCAAAAGGGAGTTTTCAGAGTAAATTGTATCGACTGCCTTGATCGAACCAATGTGGTGGAGACTGCGAATGCCCGGATCATCTTAGAGGCACAAATGAAATCGCTGAACTTTGAAGTATCCGATACAAGCTTTGTAGACCGATTCAATGGATTATGGGCAGACAATGGCGATGCGGTATCGCGACAATACGCGGGTACAAGTGCTTTGAAAGGAGACTTTACGCGGACTCAACAAAGAAATTACAAAGGTGTGTTGACTGATGCGTTTCTGTCATTGTCGCGCTATTTCCATGGTGTAGTGACGGATTTCTTCTTACAAGCGGTGATCGACTTTATCCACGGCTATGCCGATGAGCAGATATTTGTCGAATTTGAAGAGCACCTGCAAAGCCAGGACCCTGCAGCTAACTTTGATTCGGTGCGTAATAGTGCAATAGAGATTGCATCTAGCACAGTGATTGCATCTGACGACGAAATGCTGCTGGGTGGTTGGTGGCTGTTGACTCCGAGTCGAAAAGGGAAACTACGCCGAGTTGACTTGGTAGATTGTATTCTTCTTATCACAGATCAAGCGTTGTATGTGTGCAAATATGACCTGGAGTCCGATAAGGTACTAGACTTTATGCGGATTATCTCCAAAGGCCTAAAGTCAGTACAGATTGGCGCATTCTTTACGCAGATTCTAAGTACCCTATCCAAGGATCCTTCAAGGAACCCAGGTATGGTCTTGAACTTTGATCATTCGAATGCCACCTCGTCTTCCGAACCCAAGGTTTTCAAGTTGAAGAAAAAGATTGGCGCATCTTCGCTCGAGGTTCCAGATTCGTCAGATGGTGGAAGCTCTCCGTCGACAGGCGGAACAGGAACAACCACGCCTTTACCAGAGTTCACCAGTTTAACCGGCGAGCAGTTTGTAGCTTTCAAGATCCCTGCAATGCAGGTATCTGAACAGGCAGATATCTTAACTGCGCTCATGATGAGTTGTAACAACAGCGCCTCGATAGAGGAGAAAGATATTGTGACCCTAGAAGAAGCTAAAGGCGATACCGGATACTGGGCGTCATTCGGGTATCAAGTCAAAAAGGCGCTTTGGGGATAAAACATTTGTGATAAAGAAAATTTAATTTTAGAAAGAATAATGGTTAGTATTTAAATGCGATCGTAAATATCTATGAAATCATTAACAGGGGGAAAAAGAATATGGTACTAAGATTCGGCTTCAGCCAATGCGAAGCATCGCTCCACAGAGATGGCATTGTTGCCCCACCAGTTTGGCATGGTGACTTGTTTACCAGCACTGAAGAAGATGAAAATAAGCAAAATGGCAAGGTTGAAGGCCGTATCGAACGCCGCACCAAGCAAGTAGTTGTATCTCTTCCACAATTCGTGTCGATATCTGAATGCCCAAAAGTTGGTGATTGTGCCGCCAATGAACGAAGATAGATAGCCTGTCGACAAGTTACCGTAGAAATTGGACATTGTTGAGCAGAAGATGGTGACATTCCAAAGCTGGAATTTGGCACGAGGGAAGAGTCTGTGCAAAGTGTAGATCAATACAGGAGTAAGGGCTCCAAACAAGAAGCCATATGGCAGAGGGTGATACTGAGCAAGCTCGAAGAGTCGCTTGGGACCCACCAAAACATACTGCACTGCCATGGTATTATAAGACTGAAGAGACTGGCCAGTCCACTGGTGAAGTGGATCTTCAATCTCGCCAGTAAGATATGGCCTCTTGGTGGAAAGCACCCACCGAAGCGCACCGTAGTTGATTGGTACACCAATTAGCTCGCCAAAGATCTGAGAGAAGAATACAGCCTTTGGTGGAATATGCATATAGTGCCCGATTTTCTGATCCTGAAGCATATATTGAGCTCGGTACCAAGCGTCACCAGCTAGAGAGCCATAAGATGAGGCACCTGCAGGGTGCTTGTAACCAGAAACAGCATTAATCATGTACCCGTAGATAAGCTCGTTGAAGGTACCGATTGCAAGTTGGAAGTTACTCAATGCGTAAAGCCAGGCCATGGGGGTGACAATTGTGGCACCGAATCCAAGAGCCACCAAGTAAGTCCACCATGGAATAAACATGTTCTTGGTAGCAAAAATAGTGATCAAGATAACGAATGAAACCAAGAACAAAGCTGCAAACCACCAGAATGGCACTTCTTCGTATTTGCTTTGAATTTTGTTTAACCGGTCACCGTATTGCTCCACCATAGTCAAGCCCTTGGTAGCGGCTGTGCTCTTATTCTTTCGTCGGTTGTAGAGATTTTTAGCAGAATCACGGATTTGCCTCCATCCAAAGAACAAGAGCCAAGTGAAAGCAGAAATATAACTAGCGTAATCGAAGAACATGCTCCAAAGCATCTGGGTACCAAGGTAGATGGGGCCATTCTGCTCATAGGCAGTCTGATTAAACTGGAAATCGGGCGTCATCAGCTCCGTAGTTGGATATAGACTACCATTAGCGGTATGTAAACTCTGCGACATGAGCCCGAATTTGTAGTCCCCGAGGGCTCCCCACTTTGCTGCTGGAATGAGAATCCAAGCACCGAAAACAAATGCAACAAACTGAACGACCTGAGTCCAATAAGGGTAGAGCATAATCGAGGACGTAATATTACTCCAATCCAGAGTGAAGTTGAGGAAACCCATACCGCCCATACCAGATCCGATAAAGTTGGCAGTATAGTTCTGCGGAGCAAACCAGCAGATGACTGCTAGGGAGCTGGTCATCGGGAAAATGTACTCAGGGAAAAATTCCCAGATCGTCATGGCACCCAGGGCGATAAAGAAGACTCTCATCTGCTTGGAAGCCAGTCGAGAGTCGTTATCGGATTTTCGGAATGTCTCAAACAGAGTGGTCTGCATGAGAGCTTGTGGCCAAATGAACTGGGGATCATAAAGCAAGAAATTTCGAGCGATTGCGGCAAACGAATAACCGGTCCAGACAATAGCCCACATGAAGAAAATAGCAACAGCCGGATGGACCTTGTCATTATAGTAAAGCTCTGCCAACGAGATTGGGGTTGTTCCTTGGTTACCTGTGGCACCAGATGCTGCAGAAATGGTCACAAGCACATTTTCTTTGATACTCCAGGGTCCCGGATTCAAGTTAAAGCTCCATTTCCAAATACGGATCTCTTTTTTTGGCAACACTTTAGCGAGCCACTTGCCAGCCCAGTGACTTGCAATCTGGACGAAGAACACACTGTAAGCAGCACTCGTGGTACGGTAACTACTCATAGTGTCCAAGAATGCACCAGGAGCAACAAATATAATAGTAAGAATAAAGTATCGGAATGTTATTACCGGAGCGTTCTCATCATCCTCGAAACTGACAATATCTCGAACCGCTCGAGGGATGTTCTTCATATCATCGTCCAGTGCGGCTTCCTCTTCTTCCAAGCTGAGCTTTGCCGACCCATGAGGCAGCTCCTCGACATCAGAGTTTATCTGCTGCTTAGTGTCTTCTGGACTCTGTTCACTAGACTGCTGGCTGACCAGTGAGTTGTCAGAACTCTGGTGCGCCTTAGGCTTGCGTTGAAAGAGACTACCCAACATCTGATTAGCAAGAGAGAATGCTCTATAGAATTTAAACAGGGAACTTACAATAGCTTTTATACCTGTCTACTTCATCTTTAGTAATCTAAAAAAGCGATCTCTCCAATGCAGCGTGCAACGGTCATCGCGATGAACACGTTTGAGCCGCAGCACGCCATCTACGGCGTCAATGAGTTTTGCAGACACAATCATGTAGGCAAGAGCTGCAACGGTGAGAAAAAATGCCGAGCATTTCGCAACAGTCTGTTGCCACTTGAAAAAAACCTGCAGAAAAACAAAAGTGTATATTAGCAATGAAACAAGACTGCAAATTTCCAGTCAGGCTACTAAACTTGACTTTCGACATCAGATTCATTGTGGGCTCGTGGGCCGCCGAAGTGAACGGTGCATTTGCTTGATTGGCTGGGGAAGATCTGCATTGGTCATTCTAAGGCTTGATACTTTAGGAAAGCCAAGAGCAAATGGTTGTAACGCTTGACAATATGTTCGCGTCAAGCTACTGGATGCTCACTCACTTGTACTTGCCCAAAGTGACGGCCAAAAATTGGAGCCTCCTATTGTCGCAAATACTTTTCTAACCTTAAGGTCTGACACTACTGTGCCCTTTCTGAGTGAGAAAAAAATAAAGCCAGATCAAACCCTCATCGCGATGCCGTACCTGCACCGGTGCTGACGCAACAGCATCCTGTTCAGATATTTCTCTCATGGCAAAGTTTTGTATAAACGTGATATCAATATTTACAAAAATTGGTTCGAATAAACTTTTCATTAATAAATGGCTTCCATAGCATTATTTGAGCAAGAGTCCACTTCGAAGGAATATCCATGCAATTAAAGAATAGTTCAAATAGCCGGTGTCACTTTCAACCAAAAAAAAAAAATCTGCCCGCATCTTTACATTTGAGACATGACATGCGGCTGGGGTGATCCCGCGCGGGATAAAAAACGCTTTTAATTTTGCCGGTTAGAATAATGGTCGCCGGTATCGCACTGGGCGGGTGTCGACGGCCGTGATTTGATTGTATTGTCATTGAAGATTTATTCTTCCAGTAACCTGGAGTGATGCCTCGATGGCACATTTCGACAAGTTGGAATTTGAAACCTTGTCTTCTGTCCTTAGAGTGGACTTGTTTCGGCTAACCACGGTCGGTGTGAGCCCCTTAGACAAAACGGATCAAAAGTTTCAACTCACAAATTCATCTGATCTGTGAATTATTTGCGGAGTTGTCTTACCATCATCAGATGCAACGAGCACGAAATAGTTGCAGGGAACCTCCCGCGGTGTCATGCGGGTAAGTACCGTGAGAAATTCCGGAAAAGTGCAATAGAAATTGTCGGCTCTTTGAGAATTTGAATTGCTCAATCAAATAAATTCCACTCGCGAACGAAGGAGGAAGTAAAGCGCGCATTTTTGTGCAAGTTGAATCGTTTTAGTCGGGTAAAACGTATTTTATACTAAGCGATAGTGGAGCGCACTGGACGCAGGGTAAACTCATTCCCAAAATTTCGATATCCGAAGATGGCTCTATTAAGATCTTGGTGGAGATGCTTCAACTTGACCGGTGTAATCGCCGCCTTCATCATTTCTGAGTCACGGATGCGGCAACGGACGTAGACCCCACTGTGCAACACAGTAAAGTCAGATATCCCTGATTTTCTGTAGATCGCTGAAGCCATACGTGATATGTGGCGGCATTGACTAGATAGTTAATTGCTCTGAACCGTGCGATAACGCAGTCAATAAGGCCGATATATCCATATGTATTAGTCGGCTTGCGGCGCAGGCCGGCACGAGCCGCAATTCTTCAGAACGTCTCCGGTATCACAATTACCTTATCATCCGTACTGTATCCTCACTGGTTGATAAATAACCGCTCAGTAATGAAACTTTTACATGGAGTGAGTTTCGGTAATGGTAGGGTGTCCACATATTTGACATTTTTGCCATTTCCCACGGCCGCAACATCTCACCGCGAAATCCACTAGTAAACAATTATTTTTTTCTCTCCCGAAATTAAGTCATGATCGATTTCTGAAAAATACTGAAATAAAATAAATAGGTGTACACTACCGGTGTGCCATCACAGCGGCTCCGAGTTGTGCGTTTAACGAAACATCATTCCATCACCTTCGCCGCCCTGTCGTCGCCACTGAGCAGCAGGAACTGTGCCTGATTCAATCTTCAATAGCCTCCATGCTTCGCGCAGATGTTCTGGCTTGATGGGCCGGGCAGTATTCAGCTCCTCTGGTCCAGGTGGGTCCATTCTGTCTTGTACTTCTCGCGCCTTCTCCATCACCTCCCCTACAAACACTTTTGAGGCACTAGAAAGCGAAACAGCTACATTTGCAGTTATTGACTGGTTAAGAACTGAGTTCGCTAGTTTCTTCACTGACGATCGGTTGACATTTGCTCGTCGGAACGCCTCGTATCGGGACATTTGTTCCGAATCAAACTTGGATATAAGAAGCTTCATGCGCTCCTTTTCCAACTCTGCATCTTCGATAGTATCGCTCTTGCTATTCCCCCCGGCTGATGATGTGACAGTACCTGCGAAATTCGAAAACAAGCCGCCCATTTCATCGTCATCCTCTTCCTCATCATCGTCGACTTGCATCCCATTCGTCGTTGTAGGTCTGCTGGTAGGTTCGCTAGCTGCATCAATACCAGCTGGACGCGTGATATCAAATGTAACAGCTTTCTCGCTGGCCAATTCCTTTGACTTCTTCTTTTTCGCCATGTCTCGATACTGTGGACGGAGTGATTGCCTCGTGCGTGAACCTAACTGTTCGTGCGGCTCTCGAAACTATCACCGCGCGCGCAGAATATGGGCTGGCGGGTTATGCATTAATTGACTTCAATTTGTTATAAATTGATTATATTTACGACCGTTGCTGTAAGAACGCGACCTACATTATTATACAATGCGTTTGAAAGATTGCAAGATTGCAAAAAAAATCTGCAATATATTGATCCGCAAAATACAAGGCTAAAGTGTTCGAAAAGAGAATGAGCGTGGCGTCCTCCCGGTTTTCAATTCAATTTAGGTGTGTCGCTCTTAAGTTGCCCGAGTTGGCAACGTCTCCCCCCACAGTGCGCCTCACAGTGCGCCGCAGGTCCCCCACTCTCAACGGTCCAACGAGAGACTCGACGAAGTATATAAACCGCAACTTTTTCGCTTCAAACCTATTATTACACCAGCGTAAGCTATACACAAAAAAAAAATGGCACCAAAGAATACTATCGTTTCCCTGGCAGATCTTGAGCAAGTGGCTATGCCAATGGCCACACAGCAAGCTCGAGACTACTGGTCGTCTGGAGCAAATGAAATGGTCACCGTACGGGAGAATCACGAAGCTTTCAACAATTACCGCATTCGTGCTAGGGCGATGGTAGACGTATCTCAAGTCGATATCTCACCAAAGAAAGATATGTTTGGACTTAAATATAAACTGCCTCTTGGAATCGCTCCTACTGCCTACCATTCTATGGCTATATTTGACGGCGAGAATGCTACTGCTCGGGCCGCCCGTGCGAAGAACTGGCCGATGGGGTTGAGCTCATACGCTACCAAGTCGTACGCGGAAGTCAAAGACAATGGTGGTGATTCTGCCGCCTTCTTTCAATTGTACGTTTTCAAAAATAGGGATACTACAAAGCACCTAGTAAAGCTGGTCGAGGCGAAGGGTTACAAGGCATTGGTTCTTACGGTTGACACGCCATTCTTGGGACTCAGATATTCGGATGTGAAGAATGATTTCCAGCTTCCGTCTCATCTTACTCTCGGAAACTTCCCTAAAGAGACTGTTCCTGGTCTAGTTGATATTAGTGCCAACAACAGAATGGAAAACACATCTACAGCAGGCTCAGACGCTAACGTGCTCGACCCATCTCTTAATTGGGCGGAAACGATCCCTTGGCTTAGGTCAATTACGAAAATGGAGATCTGGGTCAAGGGAGTGGCAACTGCTGAGGACGCCCAATTGGCTTTGGATGCCGGTGTAGACGGAATCTGGGTGTCGAACCATGGTGGCAGACAGCTCGATTCTACAGTGCCCACGCTCGAATCACTGCCGGAGGTAGTCGAAGCAGTCAACGGCAAAGTACCCGTGCACGTCGATGGTGGTGTAAGAACTGGAGGTGATGTATTTAAGGCACTTGCACTTGGAGCAGATTTCGTCTGGGTCGGCAGACCCGCGTTGCATGGCTTGCAATATGACGGCCAGCGGGGTGTCGAGCTCATGTGCTCAATTATTGAGGCAGAGTTCAAATACGTGATGGCGATGGCAGGCTGCACTTCCACCGACAAAATCAACAAAAAATGCATCGTGAGGTACGGTCCTACTATCCAGAAGTTGTAAATCCAATAATTTATGTTTTTTTAATCGTCAAATTTGTATCTGATAGATGTATGCACAATGGCTCGAGCCGCACGCTTGCGCGCTGGAGTACCTACTGATTTTCTGCCACACGGCTGCGGCGAAGATTCGAAGCTTTTTGATCTAAATGAATGTCTATTAAACGACTCATTGCACAACGGCAGCTGCCTCACTATATTCAGTATCAGACTCGAAGCCCGGTATTGAGTGTGTATAAGAGTCTAATCACAGCTACCGCAAAGTTACAAGATCCGCTATGTCGAAGTTATGTGCATCAGTACATTTATGAGCGGTTTACGGCGTTCAAGTACGTCACGAAGACCGCTCGAATAAATGCATTGATCGATATAGCCAGAGGAGAGCTTGAGTTAATTGAGTCCGCGACAAAAACAACAAATCCACAAGCTCAGCTGAAATTGATGTTGCGTGTCTTTCAAAGCATGGATAATCGCGAGCTACCGCTTTATAGACTGATCGGCCATAGGCTCGACCATTCAACATTGGAGTACAAACTGCACCATATTCAAGTTCCGGACATTGAAACATTTGAACAGTTTGATAGAGAAATGCAAAAAACGGACTTGCTCTATTTCAAGTACATTCGCGCTCTGCAGAAGAATGGAATCGATAGAGGATCAAATGATCGCAAGCTATTCTTCAAAGTGCCCCGAGAAGCATCAATATTAGGAGGACCGCTGCCACTTTCGAGAGAACGGAACTTGGTTAGACGATCTATTGCCAAAGTTATAGCAGATATGCCGCTACCCGTCGTTCCGTCAATTGTTGATTACTTGAAGAAGCAACTTGCCAAACCAGAGGGACTCAAATACTGCGATCATCGATCGGTAAGATCTTACAAACGGCGCGTGACGGATATTCTTAACTCGACTTTTACGATTACTGAAGATAAAGACGGCGTTTTGAAAATAGAGCGTCATAAAGTCAAGGCTGTATCATTACAGGAGTCATATTGGAGCACGAACTAATCCGAAGTTTGCATATCCCCTGCCTCAGATAAGCTTTCCGAGCTCTCGTCCCATCCAAAAAATGTGTACCGACGCTTGTCCTGTGACAATAAAACGCCGACAATTTGGTCAGCCCCAGAGCTCATGGCAATGTTAACGGGATTGTGATCAAACTCACGTTCTTCAATGACATCCAATGGCTGCAATTCCATTTCTTTCATGCCGGACTCCAGCTCTTCGCAGCTTATGTCTTTGTACAATAAATTTGCATAATTGGCACTCAGCAGCCTATTTCGCCTATTATCGTCGAGCTGCGTCAATACCAAAAACCTAGCATCATCCATGAAGCTCATATCCAGAACTGCACCGCCAGGGCTCACAGCTGCGACGCTCACAGTGGGTAAGTTGTCGGAAAGGGGCCGGTACCTTAGAATATGAACTCTCGATGCTGATGGCCCATCAGCATATGCGATTAGAATGTATGTATAATTTGCATCAGCACAATAACGCATTTTAAATAATGAATCGGCCTGTGCGACCGAGAAGATTTTCTGTACTGTAACTTGCTTTCGCATCGCATCCTTTATAGGCTGGAAAGATTCATCGCACTTTTCAACCAATATCTTGTGATGGGATCTCAAGGTCTCGTTGCCAAAGCCCAAAAACTTGGTAAGTTTCGACTTGTTTAAATAATTGAGAATGAACTGCGACACATCTGTCGTTTTGACTTTTGACGGATCGGCGTTCAAACTAGTTGACAGAGCCTGCTGTGCGACGCTGTTATATGTGATCTCCATCCACGAAGCAAAGGCATCGAAAAATTTCCTTTCTGTTCGTATGCTTTCAAGGCATTCAATGGCACTCTTCATGAGAGTTTGAGCAGCTGATATAACACTATCCAAAGTGTCAGGATCTAGCCCCAGAGCTCGTCCTCTATCTCTCCATAATGCTAAACCTCTAAGTCGAGACAGCAAAACAATCACACGCTCCTGCGCGGGAATCAAATTCTCGAATAGCAGCTGAATCGCTGTGTCGTAAGCCGTCGTACAAGCTCGGTGCCATTTGCGAAGACCTCGTTCACCCAAGTGCTCAGTCAAGAATCGACGCACATTGGGCAGCACACGGCCTGTAATCAATGCATCAAATAGCTGAGATTGTATTAGATTCTTATCGTCGCTCAGCCCAGCCATTGCCAATTTAGTCTGTACCAAAAGTTGCCTGGTATCAGTTTCCATAGTCACAATAGCGTCTTTGATATATGCATTCAACCCTATTAGCCTTGCTGGTGTAAGCGATACCTCGGGCAGATACGTCGCACCATATTTTCTTACAAAGTCAACTTTCCATATAACGAGGTTAAGATGCACATCCGTCCGCACCATCGCTAGATGCTCAGAGAAATCGCTTGTCGCAACTAGCTGCACCACCCTACCACTCACTCCCGAATCAACCTTGCCTACATCGAAAACTCCGTAAACGCTTAGGCTGATTTGTCCAGTATTACTGCCTACCACTCTTAGCTCGGTCGTCGTTGACGGCAGCGGCCCATCGAGCGGTACAGATGTAAAATATTGATTCGCAGACGGCAGCGGTGGCAGCTTCGGTAGATGCTTGAGCACGTTGAAAGTCAATAATATGGGCGGGACCTCATATTCATTGTTGCGATTGAGTCGTTTCGTTGGCGCTGCCATGGAGAACCAGTCGAGGAAAGAGGCGTCTTCTTCGGTTCCGTGTTCCTCCACGACTTTACCATTTGCGGAGTTCAGTACTACCCATGATCCATCTTGAAATATAATGCCTACAGCTCTGTTGTCATATTTCCAGGATACTTGCGTGGCCGTCGTAGTCTTCTTTGACGCGTACGCCCACACCCTTTGACCGTTCATTCGGTAGGCCCATACACCGCACTCATCTTCGGGTATAAATGCGACAAGGTTTACCACAGGATTCCAAGTTATGACACTTCCTTTGACATTTCCTGGCAATGACTTGGTTGTGATGACATCAAAAAAAGTATCGCCCTCAAGACTCATGATGACGCATATTCGATGGGCGATGTCTCTCATATAAAAAGGTTGCACACCCTTTTGATCCCAAACACCTGCTAGAGCAGACCAATGTTCCGACGAAAAGCAGAGGTATGGGATAATGATAGCCAGCGAGAAAAGATGCACTGACCAAGAAGTTCAAACCATTTTCGAATCTTAAATCTTCTGAGCGAAAGCGGTTGCTGAAAGCGATATGCGACATATACGATCTGAAGGAAGATGCTCTGCCGACAGAGGTTAAGAACAAGATTCTGCCGAAAGACCTGCGATCAGCCAAGGTCACTTTGCACTCTGGAGACAAAGGTATAATTTATGCGGATGGAGAACGGCCAGCTTGGATCTCACTTGGAGATCAGCTTATTCCTACATTATTCACATTATGGGATTGCCCATTCTTAACCCAATATTTATTGACTCCAGAGCTAACGCTGGATCGTTTGCAAAACGGAGCAGATTTAATGATTCCTGGAGTATTTGCACCTTATCCATTGCATGCCTCTAGAGGAAGTGTAGTTGCAATTTCGACCCTGGATTCTCCATCAGTACCTGTAGCGGTGGGAATTGCCGATGCCGATTGCCACAATATATCGCGGGATATGAAGGGAAAAGCAGCACTTACAGTTACAGTACTTGGCGATACTTTGATGGAGGGCTATCGAGGAGGCTACACCCGTCCTGCCAGTCTCGGCCACACTTTGCCGGTGGCTCCTGCTGTAGATGAATCGTCGGTTGAACCATCACTTGACCAGGATCCACCACAAGTGGACGAACTGTCTCCAACGGTTACTGAGAATACTATTGAACAGTCGCACGAAATCGTCGAAGTCAAAAGACCGCAGGCAGAAACATTCACTACCCAGGATATCGATGACATGTTCAAGATCGCACTGGTACAGGTTCTCAGACTTTCGGCGGATAAGTACGAACCGCTTGAACTACCCATGCCTGGATCGACTCTGGTTTCCCAGCATTTGCTTCGAAATCTGCCTGTACAGAACCCAGAAATAAATATGAAGAAAACGAGTCATAAGAAGGCTGCCAAATTCTTCAAGGCTATGGAGAAGGAGAAGCTGCTCACGTTCCGAGAGCGTAATGGAGAGATTGTGGTGCAGACCATTGCAGGGCTAGAGAATGAAGCTGTCAAATCTCATGCAGTATACAAGGTGAAGAAAACCCAATCTGCTACGCTTGTCAAGAAGGAAAGTTCAAAATCACAGAAGATGCTTGCAATTCAGTTTTATAAGCCCAAGTCATCAGCGAATGGCCTGTTTCTTAGTGTGTCGAGCGACCCAGGAGTTGCACACCCTTCATCTGTCCTCCGAGAAGTTTTAAAGCAATATATCGAAGACAAGAGCCTTGGAGCTGGGAAAAATATCAAACTCGACGATACACTGAAAAATGCACTCAACGTAAAGGACAAAGCCGTGGTGCCCAGGGATAAAATCGTGGAGCTGTTGCAGGCAAATTGCCAAGTTTCTCACAAGATATTTAATGAGGGAGACGACGAACCTAGAAAGACCGCCAAGGGTCCGATTCCGTCTATAGCTCTCTCTGTCGAGAGGCGTGGTGGAAACAAAGTTGTCACAATCATCACGGGCATTGAACTATTTCACCTCAATCCCACCAACATTGCGGAGGAACTACGAGTCGCATGCGCCAGTGCTACAAGTGTCAATGTCATTCCCCATACTAACGATTTGAAAGAAGTGTTGGTTCAAGGACCACAGACTAAGAGCATCATGTCCTCCCTTGAAAAGAAGGGTGTCAAACCCCTGTGGATCACAGTTAACGATAAAACTAGAAAGAAAAAGAAATAGAGGGTGATTCAAATTATAGAACATTTTAAAAAGTTAGCATTAATTTTCATTTCCAAGTGATAGCTCAATCCTGCTTGATCTGAGCCTTTCGATCTTCTTTGTATTCCTTGATTGTTCGCAAGAGACCAGTTAACAAAACGATCCCCATTGGAACGAACAGCGGCAAATAAATCGCGACTTTGTGTTCATCCGGGAAGTACATTTGTTGAACCATCATTCGATCAAAAAATGCTTTCTCCGACAGCGTGAGCGCCATACCGGCACGCACCACTGCAGTCTTCCCGTCCGCTCTTTTCAATGCTTTCACTGAATCTTGAATAGCGACAAATGCATCATCCACAGCTTTCTTTACAGGCGACGGAATCGCAATGTTCGGCAGAGACTCGCTCAATCTATAAAGAGATCCCAGCGTCGATGATGCACCTAACAATGCACGAATAGATGATATTCTTGATAGCATGTCAATGCGAATCAAAGGCGAATTAGGCTGTGATGGTGCCCCAAGAAGTTCAAGAAGTTCTGCAGAGAATGCTTCCAACACAGGCAGCAAATCGGCAGAACTGAGTTTGCCGCTTGCTGGAGGGTCTTTGATGATCACTCCGCCCCATTGTGGAATAATGAAAGAGTTTGAAACTGAATCAGTAACACGCATTGGCGACTGGTCTTCGGAGGGTATGTACAAGATAAAGTTCAATGTCGGATATGAGTGGATAGACGTCAAGCTCCATTCAGCAAAATTCACAAACGTTGACAGGCGCTCTTTATCCAAAACATATTCCCCATTTGTCTTTTCTGGAAGCTCAAATGATAGCTTTGAATAGTACTGTACCTGCGTATCTACTGTGAAGTTGGCGACCCGACTTAGGCTAGTTCTCAAGGGCGAGAAGTGCGCTTCCAATGCTTCAGTGATATCCCAAGAAATAGGAATACCATCACCTTTGAATATAGAGAAGGTGAGATGATATAAGGGCGAAAATGCAACAACTTTAGATGAGAATGTGGAGCTCTTCACTTTATCAATCTCCTCCTTGAATACATTGTGAAGAAGAACGTCCGCAACGAGCTTCGGCAACGCCGTTGTGGAGAGGAATTCCAAGGGATATTCAATCCTAATTTCTCTGGATGTTTCCGAAATATAGAAGGATCCCTCGCTTCCTTGGTCGAAGTTGACGACGTAGTCAGTTGCCGCACCACGACCGCTCCGGATATCTAGACTCCATCCACTCACCTCTGCGTCTCGCAGTGCCTCATTCACTTTGAGCTGTGTGGCCATGGCAAGATCTGGGAACTCATGGCCGACATTGAAATAAATAGGTACACGTATATCGATCTCTGATTTAATGTTCTTGTCGTAATAGTTCATCAACTCGAGGTTTAGAGGTGCGCGATAGATTGACGTGGTCCAAAGCCACATGGGTATGCCTATTACGGCAGCAATTATCTAGAGGACGGGTTAATGAAAGGACAAGGCAAGTAGTCATACCGCATAGCTTAATAGGATACGTCTGCGCAGCGAACGCGGCTCTTGAAGTTCCGCCTTCATTACGGCGATGTTGTGAAATGGGTGAGAGAGATGATATGCGATCTTCGACCATCTTCAAATTCCGGTACGCGGCTCATTCACATCTTATGATTTCAAGAAAAAAAAAATACTTGTATTTACAAATGATCAGGAACTTCCATATCCCGGTATCACTAAATTGTTTTGTTATACACACATATATTTACACTTCAATAACAATTGGTGGTCCCTGCGTCGAAGAAATCGTCGCTTTTCCTAGAGACGGCGCTTTCTTCGAATCCATACCATTTATACAGTCCCGTAGTGAGCTGGTTACAGCGACAATGTTTTTAACAATCTCAATGTCGGAAAAATATGCACGCCCTACTGGTAAAGAGAGCACTTGCGTCTTCTGCTTATAAACGGTCTCGCCAGCGGCTTCACTGATCGTCTTGAAAATATTGTTCGTCACAGTTCCTCGCTTCGCTGAAGGCATCAAACCTTTAGGACCCAAGATTCTTGCAACCTGATTCAGTCGAGATACCATATCAGGAGTTGCATAAGCTCTATCGAAATCGATTTCCCCATTTCGAACTTTCTCTAGTAAGGTATCACTGCCAACTAGGGTCGCTCCGGCGCGCTTGGCATCTTCCGCTGCTTGGCTATCATTCGTGAACACCGCTATTCGCTGATCTTCAATCGACCTTGCCAGTCGGTATGTGCCTTGTAATAATGCTGTGCCGTTGTCGCCTACGATGGTGATGTTAAGATTGATGGTAGTCGATTTTGCGGGCCGTCCAACTTCTGCAGCTCGCAAATAACGGAGTGCCGTCTCGATATCCATACATAGCGGACTCTTAAGAGCTGCTCGAGCTTCTTCCTTTAATTGGTTGACACGCCTTTTCTCCGCTTTCTTTTGCTGTTCTTTTTGAGCTGCTCGTTTCGCCATGGCTGCTTGCTGCTTAACGTCCTTCTTGGTGCCGACATCTGCAGGCTCCTTTTTCGATGCAAACCTAATGGCTAATGGCATGGCCGCCCTGACCTGTGGGCGGGCCATAGCCAGAAGAGGACTTACGGCCAATCCACGCATATTCGTGTATTGCGATTGATGTGATTGAACTTGTCTATGATGATGCTGAAAAATTTTGGCGCACCACGCTGCACTTTAATGGGATAGACGGACCGTTTCATGCTACCATCAATGCTATATCTACATTATATTTATCAATGGTTTACATTAATTTCACTCATTATCTTTATTTACAGTCTTGGAGCGCTTAATTTGTACATTATGAAATAAGTTAGTGCGTGAGGTACCATCGCCCCTTAGTTTTTCGTCGTGCAAGAATCTTTCGCCCTGTTCTGGATCGAGCTCGTGCCAGAAACCCAAGCTTTCGTTTTCTCTTGACGGTACTTGGCTGATATGTATTACCCATAGCCTTAAATCGCATCTGACTTGCAGCCATTGGTCCCAAACTTGGCAAAATGCTATTGAACGAAGGAGTGCCGGCAGCCATGGCAGATGGCATTGGCGCACGGACAGCACGCAAGATGGACATGCCTGAATTCAAGGATGAGAAGTTCCTCGAGCCAATTTTCAGCGTACAGCTCATACGACTATTTTGTTAGCTTATGGCGATATCTTTCAATAACATACCTCAGCGGGCGTACGGCAAACATTGTGTATGTGAGTGTTGCACGTTGTGTGTGGTGGTGCAATGTTAAACGGCGGTCCCAGAGAAATTTTGGATCGTTTCAAACATTTCACCAAACCCACAGAAAATGCAACGAAGACGAGGACCACCAGCTCAAGCTGCAAGCGTGAAGATTTTTGCGCGTCAGGCTCTTACAAATGAAGAAGCAGAGCAGTTTCTTACAGGCTATTTGTCCAACAGTGCCGGAAATGATACCTTAGTTAACCAGCTGACGAGAGTACAACGAGACTTGAGAGGTCTGCCGCCTCTTGTACGTTCGACACCTGCCTCCGAAACACCAAATGGTGATCAAGGCGAAGTGGCGGAAGATGAGGAGATGGAATATGGCGAGCCTGACGATAGACAAATAAGCAAAGAAGAACGAAAACGTTTGAAGAAGGAGCGAAGAAAATCTGAAAAACGCCAGAAAGCAGAGGCCAATTCCGCTGCTGCAGAGTGAATTTAGACACTACAGTTGCCTTTTTTTCTTATTGATTATCGCATTATGTACATTAAATCTTATTTATCGGAGGGTCCAACTTCCCACTTTTAATTCGTTCTCCATCATGGTCTACAATGAAATCGACACATTTTTTTGAGCCGCACCCCATCCTCTCTCTGCTACAAGCAGCGAGTCCCAAACCGAAAAATTCAATTAAGATTGACGATCAGCAGCATACAACAGATTCGCTATGAGCGCATTGAAAAAAGAGGAGGAGCACGTCCACAAGATCTACGAAGAGATTGCATCACATTTCTCGAATACCAGGTACAAGCCTTGGCCGGTAGTGGAGAGATACCTGAAGAGTCAAGTCGACGGATCAGTAGGACTTGATATTGGATGTGGCAACGGCAAATATCTGACTGTTAATGACAAGGTTCTACTGATTGGAAGCGACAGATCATCGAATTTGGTGAAAATCGCAAATGAAAAGGCAGACTCTTGCGTCGCTGACGTACACGAGCTGCCCTTCGCAGCTAACCGGTACGACTTTGCCATCAGCATTGCAGTGATTCATCACTTTTCGACACCCGAACGACGGATAAGGGCAGTTAAAGAAGTACTCGAGACGCTTAATGCACATGGAACTGCATTAATCTATGTTTGGGCGCTGGAACAAAAGAACTCGAGGCGAGGTTGGGACGCAGGTATGGACCAGGACGTCATGGTGCCATGGGTGACAAAAAGCGCATCAGGCGAGGAAGTCGTGAAAAATCGATACTATCATCTGTACAAGAAGGGCGAGCTGGAATCGGATGTCGCAGCTGCTAACGGCTCACTGATCGAAAGTGGTTACGAGCGTGATAATTGGTGGGCGATTATCAAGTCCCAGTAAAGTGAGACGTGAGGCTGGTGTGTCGGCAGCAGCAGCAGCAAATGTGCAACATTTTTCCCGGGCCTTGCTCGCTTACTTCGACATTGGTTTTGTTTCAACCCCAACTAGATTTAAATGCATCGATGAAAAAATGAGATCAGGAAGCTTGAACCTTGCGAAATTGAAGCCCTCAAATTATTGGAGACCGTTTAATCGGCTGGGAAGCAGATCGTGTCTATATTACTCCACAACGAGCCCAACAGGGTCTGCTGCAGTACCAGCATCAGCGTCGTCGGATAAATCTACAAAGAACCTACTGCCAAAATATCTTATAGAGTCGATCAAAACGACGGGACCTATTTCTCTTGCGGCTTATATGCGCCAATGCTTGACGAGTGATCTTGGCGGGTACTATATCAATCGAGACCCATTTGGAGTCACTGGTGATTTCATCACGTCTCCCGAGATCTCGCAAATGTTCGGTGAGCTAGTAGGCATTTGGGTTCTAACACAGTGGCTGGCTCAGGGATGTCCTGCTGAGTTCCGGGTGGTAGAGTACGGGCCAGGTAGGGGAACACTCATTGCGGACTTTTTGAGGGCTACTCACAACTTTAAGGACTTTAGCGCAGCCCTGAAAGAAGTGCATTTAGTCGAAGCAAGCCCCGCCCTACGAGAAGTGCAGCGGTCAGCATTATGCTCCGAAGCTTTTACAAAGACTGAGACTGGTTTCACAGCTCGTACTAAACAGGGAATATCGATATCATGGCACGAGCTCAGTAAGGACGTTCCCGAGGACATGCCCACGTTTATTATTGCCCATGAGTTCTTCGATGCTCTTCCAATCCACCAATTTGAGCATACGGACAAAGGTTGGCGCGAGCTTCTTGTAGATTACTCTGTACCTGTCAATCCTCAACGATTGCCCGGACAGACTAGTAACTTGGATCCCAGCGACCCGACCTTCCATCTCACCTTGTCACCACACAGCACACCGTCTTCGAGAATTGTCCCACAAAACCATTCACGATACTCAAAGCTTCCAGTTGGCTCCAAAATTGAAGTCTGTCCAGAAGCATGGGACATCGCGCAGGATTTCAGTAGAACTATCGAAACTTGCGGGGGAGCAGCGCTGATCATCGACTATGGATCTACGACTATCCCTGTAGATTCTCTGCGAGGAATCCGAAATCATAAAGTGGTTTCGCCATTTAAAGATCCTGGAGATGTTGATTTATCGGTCGACGTTGACTTCACTGCTATCAAGGATATCGCGACGACGGATCACTCGGTCGATGTTCATGGGCCAGTGAAGCAAGGCGATTGGCTTCATGCTATGGGAATTGGTGCCCGTGCTACGGCCCTGGCTAATAGTCAAAAAACAGATGAAGGACATAAACGCATAGAACAGGCGTATCGGCGGTTAGTCGAGGAAGGCGGTGGAGCCATGGGCAAGGCATATAAAGTTATGTGTATTGTCCCACGAGCAGGCCCAATTCCAGTTGGATTTGGTGGTGAGGTCAAATCCTAGTATATTTACTCCTTTTTTTTTGAGATACTGTACATATAAATATTAATTTTGATGAGGAAGTTTGGCCCAGGTATTGGCCCACGTGAGGGAAGTCGATGCTACACCCCATACAATGCAATAATGCTGAAGTAAAAGATTCAGCTCTTCATGTTCATCCAAAAACTCCAATTTATCAATGCGTTTCCTGTCTTCAGGGGTGAGCCAATTGTCGTGTATGAAACGGAAATCGGCCGCAAATGCCGACCTCAATCCGTGATGTCTTAGCCGTTCCCTCTGAGACTCTAGTGTTGAGTATTTCATCAGAGTTGGTAAAGATATACCTCTTTGAGCTAAGTTTTCGAGCATAACTGCTCCAAAGGAGTCGTTCAGCCCGATAGGTTCGTACAAAGTCAGGCCAGCATTAGGAATCTGCCCAAGTAACCAATTCAGAACTTTTGAAGAGTCTTCTGGTTGCAAATAGCAAAGGCAGCATTCGCTGAGAACAAGTGTTTGAAGCTTTGGATCCATACCGTACAGCAAATCGCTCGTGGCTGACACCGTGCGCAGGTCAAATGGATGAAGATAATAGTTCTCAGTGTGGTATGGCCCATTCTCCGCCAGAGGGCCCAGTATACTTGATAATCGTTGACTATCCTCAATAACTCTTGCCTTCCGCTCCACACTTACAGGAAAGTCGAGCTCGTGATATATCAAATGTTGATGCTTAGCCAGCAGGCTGAACGCACGGGTATCCGAACCGGCACCCAAAGAAATGATCTGCTGACCGCCATTCTGAATGAACTCATCAATAAGGATATCAATTGCTTTGCATCTGACATATGTGCCTCGATTGATTAAGGGAAGTTTTGGTGTGAAAGGTTCTCTCACACGGGCACTCTTAAGCGCCGACACGAACAATGGTGCAAACTCATCCTCTAAATACCCTTTTGTCACTGCAGAAAACTTCGAAGAGAGCGCATCAAAGTCTGTCGCTTGGATAGTCTTATCGCGCCTGCTCGACAGTGGATCTGGAGGTGGCATGAAAATCGAATGTCGAGATAACGACGTGATGCGATGAGACGCCAGTTTAGCTGCTGCCCGCTACCGGCGCCGCCTGCGGCCACCCAGCGGCGCTCACCGCCGATAGAAAGTAACTGGGCTCAGATGAGTCAAGTCGAGGTTGACAGTTCATAACCACTACTTCTACCACCACCACTGCAAATTAAAATAATGGCAGGTAAAAAAAAGGCTGGTGAGTTTATTTTTTTGATTCTTTTTGCAGACATGTGGCGGCTAACATTTAGGTGTGCTTGGAGCAACTGGATCGGTTGGACAGAGATTCATTCTATTGCTTGCAGACCATCCCGACTTTGAGTTGGCAGTGTTAGGAGCTTCTCCACGATCTGCTGGTAAGGCCTATGTCGAAGCTGTGGATTGGAAGCAGACAACGCAAATGCCAGAGAGTGTGACGCAACTGGTAGTGAAAGAATGTAAAGCTGAGAACTTCAAGGAATGCGACATTGTATTTTCCGGTCTCGAGGCTGCTCAGGCTGACACTATGGAGCCTGAATTCGTCAACGCTGGGCTCAATGTCATTTCCAACGCAAAGTCGTATCGCCGAGATGCAAAAGTGCCGCTTATAGTGCCAACAGCAAATCCTGAGCACCTCGACATTTTCAAAACTCGAACAAATTCCGGGAAAGGTTATCATGTTTGCATCTCAAACTGTTCTACCGCTGGCATTGTTGTGCCAATGCGAGCTCTGCAGGACAAGTTTGGCCCATTGGATACTCTAGTCACCACCACTATGCAGGCTGTATCTGGTGCTGGCTTCAGTCCAGGTGTGCCTTCAATGGATATTATTGACAATTTAGTTCCGTACATTTCGGGGGAAGAGGACAAGATTGAATGGGAGCCTAGAAAGATTCTAGGAAGCTACGCAGATGATACCTTTCAAACGCTCGATAACATAAAGATTTCAGCTACTTGCACACGAGTTCCTGTCACCGACGGTCATACGGCTTCGGTATCTTTCAAGTTTGCCAAGCAGCCGCCGCCATCGCTGGAAGAAGTCAAGAAAGCTCTTCAGGAGTACACCACCGAATCTCAATCGCTCAACTGCTTCTCGGCACCCAAAAAAGTCATTGAAGTGCTTGAACAGCCTAATAGACCGCAACCTAGACTGGATAGAGACCGTGGCAATGGCTATGCAGTTTCTTTAGGCCGTCTACGTGAAGATCCGGTGTTCGATTATAAATTTGTCTGTCTTTCGCACAACACTGTGCTCGGTGCGGCTGGCTCTGGAATTTTGATCGCCGAGCTCATGAAGGCCAAGGGCTTGATCTAATCAAATACCTCAATAGTGCGCGCGCAAGGTTTTTATATAAAAGCTCGCAGAATTTGTATCTGATGTAAAGGTGATCGTATAAAAACGCAAAATATTTCATCAAAGTGCATGCCAGCTGCGTTAGAAGTCATAACTCTCGAGTCGCTGGACGAGCATGTGTATGAACTGTTTGTTGACAGAGCTGTACCCGACAGCGATCTGGGTATGATCAAGAAGGGAGATCATGTCGACGTGCCAGTAGGAAATGAAATATTGGACATACGACAGTCTACCACAATGCTTAACACGCTTTCTTCGTCAACTGGTGCCATGGCATGGCGTGTGACACCATTATTTGTCGATTGGCTTGTCACTGGGCCCTGCAGTTATCTTGTGAATCAACAGACCACGGTGGTAGAACTCGGGTGCGGCGTCGCCGGGATTGCGGCAGCAGTTATCGGCCCAAAAGTAAAGCGGTACTTGGCAACGGACCAGCGACCTCTTTTGAAACTATGCAAACAGAATATTGAGAATAATGTTGCTGAAAGCAGACAGTCCAATATCGAAATACGGGAGTTTGACTGGGAGTTTGCGGCGCAGATGATCGGCGGATTGGACTTGACTGGGGTCTCTCCCGGCACTGGGCTGATCATTGCTTGTGACACCATCTACAATGATTACCTGGTTCCGCATTTTGTGGATGCGTTGAAAGCATTGGGATCGGAGATGAAGGGTGCGACTATCCTAGTTGCTCAGCAATTGCGGTCCGAACTGGTGTTAGAGGCTGCTCTCAGGGCTATGCTCATGGCAGGGTTCTCGGTGCAATCTGTTCCTGAGACTCAATTGAGTGCTGAACTAGCACGAGGATATGCCGTTCACCTCTTGACTTTTGTCTGAACGCCACCAGATTTAGATTAAATGAATATTATTAGTACTTGCAATTTGGGGTGGAAAAAAAATTAAATATACAGATATAAATGTCTCGTCATGTTTCGTCTCAGGGGGGGGGGGGGGGGAAAGGGGGGTAAAATGTTGTCTGTCATGCTCGAGCTCTACTTCAAAAACTCCAACAGATCCATCTCGCCTTCATCGTCGTCACTATCGCCTGTTTCAATATCTACTCGACGAGCAGTAGTAGAAAAAGGATCAACGACTACCGCCTTCTCATCACCAGTGTTGATTCGAACAACCGGTTTTCTCACCGACCCTGTTGAACCAGCCAGAGTAGCAGAAGCCCAGTGGTCTTCGCTTCCATGCTCCGAAGTGGTGGGTGATGTTTGCTTTTCGATTTCGATCTCTTTGCCGCGAATCTTGTACCAAAGGCGTTTTATATATTTGGTTGTAAAGACACGCTCCTTGTGGTATCTCCACGGACGTTCTCGATAGAAAAATGCTAGCGAATCGACAACGCAGTTGAAGGGCTGCATAAAAGCAGCAATCGCGTTGATCCAAAAAATACCCTCTGGGCCATGGGAAAATTCATAGTTGAATTGCAAGCACTGTAGGACAAATGGTGCAGCCCATAAAAACACATAAGCGGCCGGGTAGATAAAGATTGACTTGATCTGACGCTCGATCATTGACCGACGAGCCTGGAATCTGAACACTGTGTCTCGCTGAAACTCTTGAATGACCTGCACTTGCGAGTTGTGACGGGCCTGGAGCACTGCGGGGCTAACATCTTGTTCTTCGTAATTGGGATTCGTCATTGACTGTTGCAGCTCTCTAAGCTGCTGCTCTTGATCTGGGGTCAATTCCCCATTATGATGTTTTTGTAATCCAGCGTATACATCTGTGGACAAGAATGCAAAGCCAGGGAAATATGATATGATAGAAACAACGCGACGCTTGAATTGCATCCACCATCGCTTGAACGGATTTTTCTCATCTTCAAACTCGAACGTTGAGTGACTTCTGCCCAGACTTCTCACCACAGCGCGGTACTCAAGCTTGACATGAACGTAGATCGCAATGTACAGGGCCATAATGGTAATAAATATAGCGTATCTTAACGCCCAGCTCAGTACAATTCGATACCACACTGACCGCACTGGAAGGTAGCACCAAGTCACGTAAGGCAGATATGAATTTCTCCCATTTTTCACGAATGCTAGCGAAGCGAGTAATAATGGCACGACTGCGCAAATGCCATAAACATATCTGCGGTAAGGGTAGAGTCCGCCTTCTTTCGATGAATGATCTTTTTTAAACACCAAAAGAGCGAAATGCACAGCCAACGCGAGCACAGCCAAATCTGAAAGCTCTATACTGGTGGCGGTGAAGAATCCCACAATGGCACAAAAGTTCTTGTTCTGCCGAGCACTAGCCGTAGTGACAAGGCGAGCTGGGAACCATAGAAGCACCAGCGCTTTTAGAAAATCGCTCATGAGCAACAGCAAAATAAGATGATGGCGAAATGAACGAGTTCGCATGCAGGCGTAGAGATATAGTGCGACCAGGCCGAACACGATACTGGCTACAGAGGCACTGATGCCTAGTATCTGTAACGTGAATGACTGGCCCTCGGTGTAGTCGTTCACAATCTGCGAATACGGGTCTAGTTGGTTATCGTCCGCTTTGCTCATTCTTTAGCGACACATTATTATCGGTGAGGGCAAAAAAATCTTCGGGTTGTCTGGTATATTTCAAGGGTATCAAGTAAAGTGAAAGCGCGGGTGGTGTATGAAGGAAGTAAAAGGAGAGATCGGAGTTTATTCTGGAGATGCGGGTTAGTTGAGCGACACACAGAGAGAAGGGGCCCAGCACGGCGGCGCCTTGATTTTTTTTGCACGAGAATGGGGGGGGGGGGTGGAGGGTGGAGCGGGCAGGCATGTCAGTGTGGGAGCGATGCGACGCGTGTATTTTCATTCATTGAAATTTCGACGTTTATCAGGTATTGGTATGAGGGAACTTTTCTGTTCTCAGTCAGTTATGGATTTTATCAATGTCTCCCGAAAAATATCCAGATTAAAGACCTCAGATAAGCTTTTGACTGAGGGCTCACTCTTGAAAAGAAGCTTCTTTCTCGGCTTTTGCTCCTCAGTCAAATAGTGAGACAGGCCCTAATTGGACCCCTAAAAATCTTGGCTTTACTGCCGCCAAGCAGAATGTTTTCAACAGTACAGTAGGGTTAATGAATATGATTCGAAAGAAAATGGTACTAGAAACCTTGGCCTTTAGTCCTTCTTTGTTCGTTTATCGGACAGTATAGATGCGTCACTGTGTATTACGCACTACTGGACGGACTCGATGTAGCATCTCGGATCGCCATAATTTGCACGACTAACAGGTTGACGGCTGCACGACGCACCCGACATGCATTTCGGTCAGTATCTAGATCAGACCTTGCTTCCTATGATTCATTGGCTACATAAATCCATCTTGTACTGTACCGGTCAAGCTCGCAAAGTTCTGTAGCAAGCGTTGCATCTTTTTAATTACAGACCCTGGTCGCGATCCATTACATGCAGATGCATTCTAGAAACGGGGACGCCAAAAGCTGTGAACCTCTCGCTACCACCACAGGCGTCCGAGTTTAATCTATCTAGATGATAATGTAGCACTGCAGTATGTAAGCGGCATCCAGGAGTTCAGGAATTCTTTGATTTCCCGAAATCGGGCGATTATTTATGCGATCCTTCCTACACATTTTGAATTAAGGCAATCTTTCGAAAATACCCCGTTTATCACCCCTCATTTTCGCAGAATACTCTCTTGAGATGATTCAAGTTCTAACTACAATTTTGAGTCCATCAGCAATTTCCTGAGCTTTGGAACAATGCTATCCTGCCAGTCTACATCTAGCTCCTCTCTAAACCCCCGTGCAAATACATGAGATGAATACGACATTCGTTCCTTCAAGGACCACTTAGAACCTTTTGGCCCATTAACAAGCAGTTCCTTGACTGCATCTGATACTTTGTCTCCGGTTTTGGGTCTCAACACAATATGGAAGTGTACGTGATCGACTACTTGCCCCGCGGCGGAACCGTTATTCTGTACAATGTTGAAGGCCTCCGAGTGGTCGACCGAATTTAGCAACGCCTGCGATACTCTCGGCAACGATACACCCAATGCAGCTGAGCTCTCTTCATCAATCACCATCTCGTTGAGCTTGATAAAGTGGCGGCGTGGTATCACAAGAATGTGAGCCGCTGCGGTCACCAATGGTTGAATGTCAAGAAACCCCAGTACCTTATCCGTCGATAAGAAGACATTGTCATCCACAATCTTGCCTGGAGCATTCCGTTTCCCGTACTCGCAAAAGACGCAATTGTACTTGCAGTAAATACTTTCGTCGTTCCCACCCATGTATCGATCAACAATCAAGTGCGGAGGAGTGGACCTGAGACTGGTGTGGAGCACTTCTGGCGGCGGCGCACGTCGCCTTCCTTCTGTTGCCGACTTTCCACCGAGGTCTCCATTTTTCGACGATGTTGTTTTTTAAAAAATATATCAGAATTTTCAACAAAATAAAGTCTCTAGAGAACTTCATTTGGATCAAATGGTCAATTAGGCTTAAGAAAGACCGTTGTTTTACTGGTTTATGAGACCTTTACAGTTGCATAGAGCAAAAAATCTCGCGCTAAAGCACTCTTGATACGTTATTATACAGACAAATTTCAGTATCCAGCACTGATAGTGCTGTCGATTTTTCTCGAGTTTCTTTGGAAAGAAGCGGAATAGCATACAATCGCAGCCTCGCAGGCACTTTACGCTTGTCCACAGATGAAATTAGTACATTGCCAAGCACCAGGTATCTCAAATTCGGATAGTGACTCCAGTCTAAATCGTATAAGAACTCTTCGTCTTCAACCCCTAGCAATCCATCAATAACCAGTGCTTGAACTGTTTGCAGCTTAAGGTTCTTCAATTCCCCCAAACTGCACCATTCGAACCTTAACAAGCACACTCTAGAGTGAAACTTTGGCAGCTCCACGGGCGAATACAATTGAAGGCGAGTGGCCCGAAAAATTGATGCTTCGACTTGCTTTTCTATGACTGTCAACGAGCGGAGGTATTTGAGATAAGACAGGTCCTGCGAGTTCCAAAGCGTAAGATCGACAACCGAAAGCGGTATCCAGTCGACAAAATCAGACGTATCAACTGCCATGTCCATATACAGCACTTGAAGATTCTCACAGTTTTGAAAAAATATTTTCAGATCTTCGGGGCGAATCATATAGTCCCTGGCATTTTGGACGCGAAAATCTAGCCGCTCTAGATCTCGGGGCAGAGGATGTTCAAACAGTCGACGCAGATCAGATTCGGTATTCACAGTGCTATAACTCAGAGAAATACTCCGAATCTGTGAGAAAACAAAATAATCCTTAAACAAATCAGTTAAAGGGTTTTGAGACGGTGCGTGAAGTTTGAAATGGACATGAAGATCGATATTGTTTGCTGTTTCGTACTGAGCAAAGATCTTACTTGCTTGGCCTCCTGCCTCGGTGTGAGTGCTGTCATTAACATCAATCATGTGCAGCTCGAATATTCGAAGAGTTTTAAATACCTCTGGCCCGATGATACCCACCAATGTTCGCAGAATGTTATGGTACCGGTCTTTGGCTCGACCTGGTTGCAGAACATATTCAACAGCTAACCGACGTATATTGCCTCCAACTCCTGATAAATTACCATTGATTAGCTCGCTAGTAAGCTTAGTCAACACCTTATGATCAGGCTGCTGCGAACAGAACTTGTTCGCAAGTGTAGCATCCCATATCAAACGCCTAGACCGCCGGCTGAGACCGTTATTGTTTGGAGTATCCCGGTCGAATTTCCCAATAACTACTGTCGTCCAAATCAACGGAGATAGTACGCGCTGAACATAGCTGTTTATTTGCACGAGTGACAAAAGATCTTGTCGATCCAAGTACTGACCAATAGACTGTAGCACTTCCGGTGGTAGTTCCAAAAACATCGGCTCCTCATCGCCCTTCATTACTCCTAGCGTTTGCTCTTCCAACCTTTCAGCCAAAATGGCGACAACTTCGGTCATCGCTTGTTTGTAAAAAAATTTATCGTATGCCTGGATTTCCTACCAGTTTTGTTCCTACAAAGCATCCGGTGCCTCATTACCTTAAATGAGGCTTAGGCATTATAGCATGCGGACCACTTAATTCATAGCAAACCTCGAAAATGCCGCTGGCCACATATTGGAGAGACGACCCAGTATCTGGCATCTTTGTTACTTTGGAATTAAGATATATACAGTTTCAAAAAGGAGTTTGGGGGCTTTTAAAAATCCATGAGTTAACCGGATACCGCGGGCAACCGCTACAATTATCTGCGTGCTAGCTTTCGGAGGACGAGTGATACAAGAGCAGAACATGTGAAAGCTCTATCTAAATAATAAGGTTTCTTGGGGTTACTAAGTATAGGCTGATTTGATTATCTGATGGATGCGGTCGACGCGGTCTCGCACCCAAGCGAAGAGTTTCACAGTAGAACCGGAGAACGCGTACACCCAAATATGTCCATCATTAAGCATCACCACAGAGACCCCATCATCCCGCATCAAATCGACTAAATTTGCAAGACGCAACTGCATTATAACGGTGTATTTATTTCTGAATGCAACTACGCAGTTGAAATTGATCGCATTTTTTTGCTAGGAGGGGATGTTTGGAAGCGGCGGATCTGCCTTTGGAAACAGCTCATGGGTTGGCTCGAATAGTAACAATACCTTTGCTGGCAATAACACAAATACCCCTTTCAACAGTGCATTCTCCTCTGGAGACACATCATCAAATAACGCATTTGGATTTCCACAAAACACGCAGAAAGCACAACAAGTTGAGAGCGCATTTGGAAACTTCTCAGCCGGTAGCGCATTCGTCAACCCTCCGAGCAATGCATTTCAGATCGGCTCCAATCAATCAACTTCTGTATTTGGGGGGCAGCAGAAGAGCAATCCATTCAGCCAACCGACAGCGAATACGAACCAAAATAACCAGTCGAACAATTTCAGCAGTATCAACCATTTTCAAGGCAATAAGCAGCCACAATCTACCAAACCATACAATGCATTTAACAAAAGTCGAGACTCGGCGCAGGCACTAGACTTGACAAGGCTGAAAGGTGGAAGCGGATTCAAGTCCCGTACCTACGTGAAACGCCAGACTCCAGCATACTTGTTGCCTGGTCAAAGTCCGGCATTCGAGATAAATAGGCAACCTGATGAATGGGATAGGAGGAACCAAGAGGAGATGTTTAAGATAGAGCAAACACAGGGATCTAACCTTCAAGTTCTTTATGAAATGGTATGTCGAAGATCTAATAAGCCAGTAATCATAAGCTAACAAGCCGATTCTCAGCTGCAAGCGAAGCGCGAAACAGAGCGAGTGGAAATGGAGAGACGTGGACTCGTGGATAAACAGGACGTGCGGAAAGATCTCAAGGATGCAATTAGATTTGTTGGTTCTTGCATGTCAATGTGCCCAACTTTTGAACGGATCAGACGAACTTACGAGAATAACGTTAAGCAGCTTGAAAAGGACCCCAACACTGGCAAAGCGACTTCGCAGTATGCGGTAAAGGCATTTTCTCGACCCGCTGCTGGCCAGCCGCCTCCTCTACCTTCCGACGTACGACCACCGGCCGTTTTAAGATCTACACTCGAGTATTTGATTCAAACTGCTATCCCTCAACTACCTTTCTCGCATTCATTCCTATGGGACAGGACGCGGTCGGTGAGACAGGATTTCACCTACCAGAACTACGCCGGTGACGAAGCTGTCGAATGCAATGAGCTTATTGCTAGAATCCACTTGATATGTTTGCATGTTATGGCGGGAAGCGATCAGGACTATTCTAAACAACAAGAAGTGGAGCAGTTCAACAAAACTTTACAAACTCTTTCCGAATTATACGCCGAGCGTCGTAAGAGGGGCCTACCTGACTCGGCCCGTGAACCTGAGATTCGTGCTTATCAACTTTTGAGCCATGTGCGAGATCCAGACATTGAGAGGCAGATTCAAAAGCTACCTGAAAGGATTGTTAATAGCCCCGAGGTCACTCTTGCATTGAAGCTACGTGGTCTAATCCAGCAGAATGGAATGAACATCAAATATTCTGAGAATGCTGCCAACTATTTCGCGGTGTTTTTCCAAGAATTCACCAAGGCACCGTTCCTTATAGCATGTCTGATTGAGAGCTCGCTGGTTGAGTTCCGTGTTTTGGCGCTACGCAGTCTCAGCAGGGCGATCCATTCACGAGGAAAGCCATATTTTGTCTCGAGACTGCGTGATATGCTTGCATTCGATACTGATGACGAGACGGTAGAGCTTTGCACGCACTATAAGCTTCCACTCAAAGACGATGGAATCGACGTGAGCGCGTTCAATGATCAACTGGTAGCCGACTGCGTTCCGCTGGGGCAGCCGTTTTCACAAATAGTTGAACAAAAACTCAAAGGGCGGAATCTAGTGGAAATAGTGAGTTTCGGAGACACGTATCATGGTTTATCAATGGTGGCCGATCACAGCGAATCTGTCAAGTGGGGGCAAGAATTGAAAGCTAGGAAGCAAATTCCGCCAATACCTTCAACCGTTTATCCAAAGGCTGACAATGCTATGACTCCTACCAGTAGTTTTGGAAAAGCTGTGTCCCTTTCGGGAAATTCGCTCCCGAATAGCATTACTCAAACACAGAGCGACGATGTTCAGCGGTCTAAACCTCAAGTTGACCGTGCAAATACCTCTACGACTCTATTTTCTACACCTGTTGTTACAAAAGCCCCTCCTCGTCCTCGCCCTCGGGCGGAATCAGTCGTTGCTATACCGCCAAAAGATGTGTTCAAACCAGAGAAACAGCTTGAAAGGCCAAAGCCCAGCCTGGCTGATATAAATAGAATATCTTCCGAAGAGTGCGAGATACTACTAAAGCAGTTTGTCCAGCAAGCAATTTCATCAACAGCAGTGCCATTTGTTTGGAAAGAAATAGGCAATGCTAGAGAGTACAGGAGGAATGTGATTGAAAGCCATGCCAGAGGAGTTCTCAACAGCATCATCTCTGATCTAGTGCAATCGCAAACCAAAATGGCTGCTGCCACGAAATTTGACGAGAAGAGATGTATGAAACGGGCACTAAAGGCGTTCTGCCGATCTGGACTCCATGCGTTGGACAAAGCTAGGCTCAAACGCAAGTGGGCTGACGAACTAGTAGATGTCGGTAAAAAGCTTGGACGATCAAATTCTGGCAGGAAGCGTGTGCCGCTACACCGTGCCCGATCAATATCGCATCCAGATGTTGATTCACAGATTGCGATGATTTCTGCCGGACCGGCCCTTGCAGAAGAGCTGTGGCGCCCGCTAGATTTGACGAAGGTTCTCTTCGAGCCTATTGACGCAGGTTTCAAACAGAGAAGAACTTTTGACAGGAGATTTGCTATGGCAGTGTTTAGCGAAAACTGGTCAGGACCGACAGGATCCTGGATGCGAACTAAGCTTTCCATGACCGTTACCGAGCGGCCGTCGAGGCATTATGAAAAATGCATAGAGAAAAATGGCACAATTGTAAAGCTGTGGAGTCTGATAAACGACGCTAGCCTATGTGAATCCACCGGTGCCCTGGTGTTTGAATGCGGATTAGAATCTATTGAGGTGGACCGAGAACGGATTCATGAGATTTCTCAGTTCCTGCAACTCTCTAACTATAAGGTGAAGATTCTAGCAGTGTATTTTGGAGATCTCTCGGAGAATCAAGTCCGTTTGGAGCTGAGATATCCCGCTGTCAGTGTATGCAAGATTGGTGGGGCGCAAACCTCAGAACGGTTTTCAGCAGCTCTTACGGAATTGGCGGAGTCTTATCAGGCAGAAAGATCCGCTAAGGGCCAAGTGGAGTACGATGCGATGATACACGAACGCGATTTAGCAGCCGAAAGAAGAAAGCGAGAAGAGGAGGACTCCGGGTCGAAAATAGCGCAGAAAGTTGAAGACGAGCGATTTCATAGGCTCAAAAAGTTCAAGGCATTGAGCTTGCATAAATCACTCATTGGCGACTCAGCTATACCTTCAAGCGCTAAAACTGATCTTTCAAGCTCTGCAGATTTTGTGTCGAAAATTTCTGTGCCGCCATTTCATTCCGTCTCTGCTGTTCCAGCTGCTCCAACTACTGGGGTACCTAAAAGCATCGAAGCATTGAATGCTCTAGTAGCGTTGGTGAAACGACCCCAAAGCTGATCGATATTCTGTATATGGGCTGCTGGCCCCAAAAACTGCAATGTAAAATGTAATATTATTTAGGTACTGTATGCCATACAGTGCTCATTATGACCGAAATTGAATTTGTTACGAGCATATGCGAGATTGCAGAACCATGTGTTTAGAGGAACATTTCGTAGCGCCCGCTAGAGTGCACTCTAGTGACGAGTATATTTTCGTATCAATAGTTAGTTCATGAGACCTGATATATTGTAGAAAAGATCAATGCTATGCAAAAATCTGATATCGTCTCGGGGGGCCCTTGTGGCTTTTTTCCCCTTGGCTTGCTGATTTCGTGATAGTTGTGGGCGGGCGCATTTTGCGGTGAAGGCAAGTTTATTATCCATCTCTCCTCCACCCAAACGACTTCATTCACCACACTTTTTCGAACTTGGTACACCAAGCAAGTTTTGCATAAATTTTACATGCCTTTGAATTAAAAGCCGGAGCCATTCCAAATCATAGCGATTCAAACTTCGACGACACTTGGTATCCGCTTTTATTTTATCCTCGCACGCATTTTGTGCTCATGCATCTGTATACTGTATATATATTGGAAGTGGAGCACGACGACACGCACTGCTGCGAGAGAGATTTGACTACGAAATCAACTTATAGCGCAACACACAGGACAACCGAGCAGATATACAAATAATTTAAATCAGAAAGGATGGGAAACAGTAGCTCTAAAAAGAAAAGTGAAAATGGAGAGTCTTTCAAATCGTATCCATCGTTCAGCAGGACGGATACACAGGGCTCCTCACGGTCTTTGAGGTCTTACAGGTCGCGACACTCAACAGTCAGTGCTAACGGCTCGTTCAGATCGGCAATTGATCAGTTTTCAGATAACGATGCAAGCAGGTCGGGTAGCGTTTCGAATGGAACAGTGATAGGACCGCCAGGAGCAGAGTATCCGTTCCCGCAAATGGCATCGATTCCAAAATCTATGCAGCAGCTCGAACCGAAGGAGCCCATTCTCATAAGAAGAGACAAAGATGGCAATATTCAATCCCCTCAACCGACACCGACAAGTGGCAATTTTGACTTGGGCGATATGAAAGATGCTCTTGAAGAGTATGGTACCCCAGCCACAGGTAGCAGCCCTGGAGCACGAGTCTCTAGTCTAGGCGGTACATCAGCATCGTTCAAAAGTAGCGGATATTTGACTCCTAGTGAGATGCATAGTTCAGGACTGAATACTCCAGGCACACCACGGGGCTCGTCATCGATATTATCCCCAAGTTCTGGAATTAACATTGATGAGATTATTCAGCGGCTGCTGGATGCCGGGTATAGCGGGAAGACTACTCGTGGAGTGTGCTTGAAAAACAGCGAAATTGCCACAATTTGCCAAATGGCACGAGAGATATTCTTGGCGCAGCCTACGCTCTTGGAGCTGTCGCCTCCAGTAAAGATTGTTGGCGACGTACATGGTCAATACGGGGATTTGCTGCGGCTTTTCGATATGTGTGGCTTCCCACCAGCCGCCAACTATTTGTTTTTGGGCGACTATGTAGACCGAGGGAAGCAATCTTTGGAGACCATACTGCTTTTGCTTTGTTACAAGATCAAATACCCTGAAAACTTTTTCCTGCTTCGCGGCAACCATGAGTGTGCTAATGTGACGAGAGTGTATGGATTTTATGACGAATGCAAACGCCGGTGCAATATCAAAACATGGAAGATTTTTATTGATACTTTCAATGCACTGCCTATTACAGCTGTAGTAGCACACAAAATATTTTGTGTCCATGGAGGTCTGTCGCCTTCTCTTAATAGCCTCAACGAGATTCGCAACATTGAAAGGCCCACTGATGTGCCTGATTACGGCTTGCTGAATGATTTGCTATGGTCGGACCCCGCTGATACGGTTAATGAATGGGAGGATAATGAACGAGGAGTTTCATACTGTTTTAGCAAAGTGGCGATTAACCGTTTTTTGGCCAAGTTTGGCTTTGACCTTGTGTGCAGAGCGCATATGGTTGTGGAGGACGGCTATGAGTTTTTCAACGAGAGGTCGCTTGTGACTGTATTCAGTGCTCCGAACTATTGTGGAGAATTCGACAATTGGGGAGCGGTTATGAGTGTCAGCGAGGAGCTATTGTGTAGTTTTGAACTACTCAAGCCTTTGGATAGTGCAGCATTGAAGCAGGAGATGCGAAGGAACAAGCATGAGAGGAGAAGTATTGCGGCCAGTCCAGTGCATACACCTATTTAAGTATTTTGTAAATATTATTCGACTATTTTAATCCTTGTCTCTCATATTTTTTTTCCTCCGGTATGGATTACTTGGGAAGTGCTCAGTCTGTTTACTGTATGTTGGAAGCAGGTGAACCGCACTGCTTACTATTGGTATCAACTTGCTGAAGACTAGAAAATTTTGGACAGCCCTTATTCTAGTGCAAGATTGAGGCCGAGCTCGACACTTATCCTTGATTTGATTCGACTAGAAACAGAAACACGCCGCGAATAGCGTTCAAATGGTCTGCTTCGTTGGATAAATTCAGACAATCGGCTAAGCATTCAAAGATGTTACAATTGTCTGACTACTTATAATTTCTACCGCCTTATTATCACGGCCCTCTTGTAGGCGGTGTTGGTACGAGTCGGAAATCGCCCCAGCTTTTTACGAGGCTCGTTGCAACACACACACTCTCTTGGGTATATCCTAGGACGTCAATCAGGTTATAGATTTACATCTTGCCTATCGACGAATCAAATGGTATAGATATAAGAGCTTCTTCTATGTATATGACTGATATCTAAGATGAATAATGTCGCGCTCGGTAGATTGGCACTAAGCATTCCGGGATCTCACTGTGGTGAGCCCATGAATTGAAGATTCCCGAGTGGCATTAAGCCTCTTTATCACTAAATGACCGATTAAATCGCGAGACCGAAGAGAAGGGAGACCCATGTAAGTTGTGACGTGAAATGCAGATCTCCTGAAAAATTTTGCGACGCAGCCATGGTACCGCTGTATAAGAAGTTGGCCGAGTCGTGAAATCTCAGCGACCTGTTTATCGGACCCTTGAATGTATAGGAGCCAGTTCAAGTACAGTACATCATGCGGAATATTCCGCACTAGATGTATTGGATGTGAAACACACAAACAGTTCTAAATGGTCAAAATCAGTGGGCCATCAAGTCAATTGCCTTGTCAAAACGAGCCTCTGATCTAACATATAAAGCTTTTCAGGCAACTCTATATCTAGATACATAGAGTATTTTTTTATTTATCGGTAATTTGCACAATTGAGTGAGCTGCAGGAAACGTCGCCTTCTCAGGGGGGTGGGTGACCGGCGGCACGGCGATTAGATATTGAGTGTAGTAGCGGCTCTCATGCAATGGATGGCGCCATATACGGCCTCTGCGTCATTCCAGTTCCATGAAAGTAGATTTCTCCACGGCTCATCACTGAAATACAAATGATCAGATTGAGTTTCGAACACAAACATACTGTAGCGAAGCCTTTTAGCTGGAAAATAGTCGAACGCCTGTATGAGCTGACATCATCGATAGACCGCCACACCAAGGATCACCCGGCCGCCGTGCTGCTGGAGTCACCCGCTTAGAAAAACTGGGTGTCCAAATGGGCGATTTTTGGTAGTGTAGCGGTCCCATTTTGTGGCGCCGTTGGGAGGGGAGAGAGGGGGTCCCGTGCGCACACCTACTTTTTGGGGTGTTTTGGGGGGCGAAGGGCGCAGAAGCGCCGTTTCCTTTCGTTCGGCACAGGTCCCTAGGGTGCCCAATCCCAACAACCCTGCCTTATCTCTCCTCACCCATTTTTTTTTCCTACATCACCCACAGAGGACAAACATTTATAAGAGCGCTGGCCCGCTCCCCCATACAAACTTCTTTCAACTAGACAGATTACTCCACACGCTTTCTTGTTCTCAACAACGCCACAGACGACGGCCCTCGAAAAACTCATGATCACCCACGATCACCGTGGTCGGCCCTTGTCGCCGGCCATGTCAGAGCTACTCTCCTCGACGGTCATTCCCTGTCCGAAACAATCGCGATTCAAACGACCAACTTTAGCTTCTCTCAAGGGCTCGGTACCGTCCAGCTTCTCACTGTCAAGTTCAAGTAGCCTCGCAAATCTTAGCTTGAGCCCCGAAACCCCACCCACGATGGCCGGTCTCAGCGATATGGGCGGCGACGACGACGACGACGATGATGATGACGTCGATGCCGTACTTGCCATGTTTCCTGTGGGCAAAGACCTTTCTTCCAATAAAATACCACCTTACACAAAATCTCGATCTAGCAACACTTTGCGACGCAAGTATTCTGCTAGTATTGCATCTTCAAACTCGTCCGCCGGGTCTCCAGAAGATCTAAACGATGGCGAGGACGAAAGTGAGTATCAAACAACTAGCATCGTTGCAGATACCGAAGAGTTCTTCAGCTGGTCCTGGATGGACGAGTTCAAGAAGACCAGAACGAAATGGGGCAATGACGATTTGGACGTGGCATCGGAGAACTCGACGCCAAATTCTCTTTCCTCAAGTCCTATTCGTCGAGCCGCTCTACGCAGAGTAGAGCTTTCTGTCGAAGAATGTACTGATCACCCTCTATCTTCACCAGAAGATAATGCCGACAGTAGCAGCACCGCAGATGATGATGGTGCTGGTAACTCGGATATTGATGTATCGACGACGTCAAAGAGTTTAAAGGAAGAGTTTTTAGCCAAGTCATTTGTCTCTAATCTCACGAAATCTTTAAAGGCGATGGCTAACTCGTTCTCTTCACAAGAACGAATACATGCGACGCAGATATTTGCATTTTCTCCTCGATCAACAGACGAGCCGATACCCTCTCGCATCTCTTTTGCCCGAAGCAACCCGCCCTCTGTTGCCAGTGTTTCAGATTCTTCAGTTACTGCCACTGCCTCCTCTTCTGCCACACGCCAGGCTTCTCAACAAGCGCCTCTGCCATCAAAGCCGGAGCGGAAGAAATCAATTAACCTCAAGACGTATGCTGTCGAATCAACGCTGATTCCTCACTTTCGACCTCGCGAAATCAGACTCAACTCTGCATTCTATAGAGTCTACGCGGTGGAAACATTGATGAGGAAAAATGGTAAACTGAATTCAGAATTCCAGGGTCGGGCTACAATGATATTGGAACCGCGTACCGATGCCGGCATGGTTAAAGCGTTCGATGATGAGCCGGTATTTGGCATTCGCAAACGTCTCATCGAGGATCGGTCGCGTAACGATTGTCGATGGCACGTTATAAGCTCTGCTGACTTGAACAACGACGAAATCGTCCAGTCCGTGGTTGCCAACCCACGAGGTATTTACTAACACTTATTCACATTTTCATTTTATTTATTTATCGCATTGAATGTTTACGCTGAGAGAAAGGCAAGGTCTTTCTCTTTTGCTGTACATATAACTTAATATATATATGCCCATTCGTGGCACTTATGTGTTGGAAAACGTATTTGCGCTACCATGGGAGCTAATTAACTTTGTGTATCGTTCTTGGAGGTCTGGGAAGACACGTTGGTTTTTACATATTCGCTAGCATTGAACGTAATGTACAGCACTCTCTGCTGTAAACAACCGATATCTAGGAAAGCCTTGAATCTGGAGATATATCTATGCTCTAGAAAGGTTTTTCTCAAATAGAATCAACTTCCAGGGCCATTCACAATCGTATTCGGGGGACCGCATGCTGGTCTAATGGTGTTTCGACTAATTATCATGGTGCAAAAATGTAAATAAAATTGAATCTTCGTATCCAAATATGCTAGTTATTTCTTCAGGCAGTCTATCGGCTCGAGAGCAAATTTTGTATGACAATCGCAATGAAATTCGCTCTCTCCGTGAAAGGAGATATGCCATCGCGATCAGCGTCGTATCCATTGATCCCGTCGTGAGGCTCACATATATCTACTGTGCTCCTATGTAGGTAACCATGCTATTTCCCCTCATCCGACGTCGACCTCAGCAATACCACCTAAAAACAGCTAAAACCCGAGGTATCATTCAGGAGGGCATATCGTTTTTTGCTGTCTAAGCTCAGCGGAGTGGATGGGCCCCCGGCTATCACGGCAACTTTGTTTCGCGAATTTCACGTAATCCGATGGGCATTTTCTTAAAATAATGAGCATTCAATACTAGCAGATTGATTTTATTTATTCCCTCTGTACAGCATGGAGCCAAACCTTGGACAATTTTATACCAGCGATGTCCTGGCTTTTGTCGTACTGTACAAGAACACAGATTTCACATTGTGCGACGTGCACGCGGCTGAGCACAGTCTTGTCTGAAGCCGCCGCAGACAAAAGGGCCGCCTTCTTCAAAATACCGAACTAAGGCAGAGCTTGGACCATTTTATTGAGGAAAACAAGGTGTGTCACGACGCGATACTACATAATTGTAATCATCCTAGTTCAATTAGGTACCTAAGGCTTGAGAAAGAAAGATGAATGCTAGTTTAGTTGATACTTATTCCTATGATCCAGCCTCAGACATTCTTGTCCTCAGGTGCCCAGCGTCCAGGACTTGCACCATGATTGCCCATGCAGTGAAGCGTTGTGTCTCGCTTCGCACGGATAATGTTTGCCGATTAAAGTGTGAGGAAGCTCATTTCCATGCTCAAGAGTATAAATATCAGCGCAACCCGTGCTTCCCGTCAGAGAACCTGAATATAAATAGTTGAGTTTCCAGGTGCAGCACAGATCATGTCCGATATAACTGGGGTTACTTCGGGAGATAGAAAAGAGCTCAACAGGAGAAGTACTCCTGACATAACAGATGACGATTCCGAAAACTATGTACCGCAGAGTGTTGTAGCAGATGAAGAAAACGATGCGGAGGATAAATTTGCGGAGGGAGATTCTTCTTCGGCTCTGCGAAGATTGCAAACTGGTAACTCGCTCTTGGACAGGCAATCGCAGGATATTTTAACCAGAGTTCTGTCGGAAGGTCTGCGAAGTCGCAGATCGTCTGTCAAGCCGATAACAAACATTGGAGGTGGCCGTCCAATGCCGCCAGAGCTTCCCGACAGAGATGCTTGGCGGGTGGACTTTGACGGCCCTGATGACCCAGTATTTCCACAGAACTGGCCAACAAGAAAAAAGCTTGTGGCAGCTGCAATTCTAGCCGGAACCTCGATGACAAGTGCATGGGGCTCCTCAATATACTCACCAGGGATCCCCATGTTAATGGAATATTTTCACAAGGGCGAAGCCGTGGTAGCCTTAGGTTTATCAGTCTACGTGTTCGGATTTGCTAGCGGGCCGATTATATGGGCGCCATTTTCTGAGCTTAGGGGTCGTAAAGAACCGTTAGTGATTGCAATGTTCATGTTCACGTGCTTTAACTTTGCTGTTGCAGTCGCCAAGGACTTTCAAACCCTTATCATCTGTCGATTCTTTGCTGGCTTCTGCGGTGCAGCGCCTCTAGCCATCGTTGCTGCCTCTTTTGCAGATTTGTACTCGAATCAATATCGAGGTACTGCTATGGCAATTTATGCGGCCACTGTATTCTGTGGACCATTACTAGCTCCAGTAGTCGGTGGATTTATCGCCAACTCATATCTCGGCTGGAGATGGCTTTCCTACATTACAGGTATTATGGGAGGTGCAATAACCGCCGCCCTTTTCTTCCTTTTACCGGAACCTTATGCTCCAGTCATCCTTTGTCGTAAAGCTGCAGAGTTAAGACGGCAAACTGGTAACTGGGGGATCTACGCCCCATTCGAAGCTATCGAATTAGAGATAGGCGAGCTCCTGTCGAAGAACTTTTTGAGGCCGATTAAGCTTCTGTTCACCGAACCAATTCTTCTTCTTATTACTATCTATGCCACATTCGTTTATGGCATTCTATATTTATGCCTAGACGCTTATCCAGCTGTCTTTGGCCCGGGAAATTACAACTTCAAAGGTGGAGTAGTTTACCTTCCATATATCGGTATGGCCGTTGGTTGCCTTCTCAGCGCACTGTGCATCGTTACCGTGTTTGAACCTTACTATGTTCGTGCTGCAAAAAGGAATAATGGAAGACCCATACCAGAAATGCGCCTTCCTGCGATGATACTCGGTTCTGTCATTTTCCCCATTGGTATTTTCTGGTTGACATGGACAGGCAACTATCCACAGAAAGTACACTGGGCAGTCCCTGCGGTATCGGGGATTTTTATTGGCTTTGGACTGCTGAGCATATTTCTGCCCGCCATCAACTACATCATCGATTCGTATCTCATGTTTGCGGCTTCGGCAATGGCAGCCAACACGCTCATGCGGTCAGCATTTGCTGGTGCTTTCCCGCTGTTTGGGGCTCAGATGTTCCACAACTTGGGGATTAACTGGGCAGGCACCTTAGTAGGCTGTTTAGCAGCAGCTTTGGCTCCGGTCCCTGTGATATTCTATATATATGGGGAGCGAATTCGAATGAAATCCAAATTCGCCCAGACTTTGAATTAGTCCTCATCAAATAGGTCTGTATTTCCATGAAAATATGTCGAGGCAGTACGAAAGGAACGTACGAGCTACTAATTTGATAAAAAAACTTATGAGCACGAATTTTTTTTGTGATAACAATCCATAAAAATTAATTACAAATACAAAAGAGCACTAAAAACATAGAAACAATAGGAATACGTCAAACCACCGATTTACATTGTCGTATAAACTGAAAATATCGTGAAAACTCATATAAACTTACCTTCAACCATCAAAACCGTCTTTTCCCTCAGTCATGGAAACATAACCTTTTAAAAACGGCTTAGCATTCCATAGCACAATCCCGTGGCTATTTTTTTTACTTTCGTCGCTTGTTGACGACCTCCCAGTCATCACCCTCCAAGTCTGCTTGGGTAGCGTCTGCAGTCAAGATCTTTTCCGCCTCAGTTTTTGGCTGCTCGGATTTAGGTGCGGTTTCTTGCACAGTGTTTCCCGTAGTATCTTCCTCTTCTTCGTCGCCCTCTACTGATAAAACTTTGAATCGCTTCTGAAGCTTTTCGGCCTGCTCCTCTTCACGCTTCTTTCGCGCATCTTGCTGTGCCTGGAGCTTCTCTCGATGCGCTCGTGCGGCATCAATCTTAACCTGCTCGTCTTTCTTGGACTGAGCCTCGATTTCTTCCAGCTTTTTGGTGGTGTCGATTGGCCTTGCCTTACCGAACAAGGAAGAGCGCGATTCTGGAGCCTGGTCTGGTGTTGCACCATGTGCACCCACAGTTCGTGGAGCAAGGGTGATCTTTGGTCGAGAAACTGCAGGCTTATCAAAGCCAGCGCCATGAGCTGATGAGCCATTTCGTGATCCAGTAGCCAATGGACCCTTTCGTTCCCAGTCCATATCCATGAATCGCTCGTCCATACGGGAACGAGGCTTGGGTGGTCCCTCTCTTCTTGGCTTGAACTCTCGTTCCAATGGTGGCAATGGACCCCTTCTCTCCCAGTTGTTATAATCTCTGTTATCTGGCTCTCGTGGTGGAGCCATTGGGCCAAGTGGGCCCTGACCACCCCGCCAATCGCCAACGAATCGGTCATCCATAGCAGGAGAGGCCTTCTCAGCCACAAATACCCTCAATTCACGGTTAATGAAGTTCTGGCCAGTGAGATCCAAAGCACGAGCAAGACCGGACTGGTCACTAAATTCAACAAAGGCGAATCCTCGAGGCTTGCCAGTAATATTATCTTGAGGGACTCTGATGCTGACAATGCCGTAAGATTCATCAAAAAGCTGTTCGATATCCTCCTGAGTAACGGAGTAATCCAAATTGACTAATCGGGCTGTAAATGGTGGCTTGTCTGGAATCGGAACAGGCTCTCGTGGTTCACGAGGTGGCCGGTCGGCTCTAGCGCCAAATCCACCGCCAAATCGGTCAGCGGGTGGACCTTGTGCAAAATCTCTCTTGGAGGCATTCCAGTCCATTGGGGTATCTCTTGGTGGCATAGCAGAAGAGTTATTACCGTGGGAGGCGTTGGCAGCTGGCAAAGGCATTTCTTCGTCAGCCCAGTTGCCAGGGGCAGAGCCGAACGCTTCGTCCTGTAGGAACTCGTTCAAGCCCATCTTAACCATTTGCTTCTTAGGCATCTTGAATATATTCGATATTTCAAGCTGATGATACTTCGAGAAATACTGCAGCGTTGTTAGCTTGATGTTGTTGCCAGCCAACCAATTGCAACGTGGATAGGGATTATAAGGACCCACTACCAATATTTCTGCTTGACTAGAAAAAGTGTCGAATACATACCTTTCAATAACGTGAAAGAAAAGGTTGGTCAGCTCTTGTCTTGTTTTACTAAACTTGGCACTGAGCTCTCGTTATTGCAGAGGAGAGAAGAAAAAAAAATCAGGCTTTGCAAAATTTCATTCAGCGCGCTTCGCCAGAGTTGTGTGTGCGTTTGCGTTCGAGAGCCCAATTAATTTACGTAAATTCGGTGCAACATTCTATTATTTTGCAGAATATATTCTAGTACAGTTAACAGTGTTATATAGTCTTAACATAAAGGTTGTCCGCATGTTTTTCAAAAAGTATATGCTGGTCCTGCCAAGTAGATAAAAAGTACATTACTGCCAACAGAAATGGGCAGCTTTTTCGCCCCGCCACACAGAGCGAGGTGAGACTGGTGTCCCAAACGCTGCGCGCTTCCCCAGATGCAAACTGTGCTTGCTGCATTGTACGTGAAACTACTTGTCGCCGATATCAGACTTGATACTCATATGGCACTCACCCAATTAACTTCAATATTACAAGAGATTCAAAAGACTTCAAGGCTCATACTGATCTTGAGCTCCAGAAATAACTCTCGGTAATATTCCATACCCGTGCGTCGTGGTCGGCTGCGCGTCTCTTCGCGAGGAAGCATCGAAAGTACTTGAAGTGGTAAGTGACCGATCAAGTACTGCTCTAACTTTCATAATAGCCTAATTCGTGCAAATCAGAAACGTTCCAAAGGGAAGCACTGGGATCTCCATCGTTTTATTCTCAATTACCTAATATCGGTACGTATAGATTGATACCAGATCAACTAACCGCCGCTCCGCAGCAATCGCGCACTTTCCGGAACTCGCCGCCAGCAAGAAATAATCTGATCGCTTATGCCAATCGGCTACAAATTCGATATTTCTTCAAACTGAACGTAAGTTATCGGCTCACCGGAGTTGGTCTACTGACAATTGCAGAATGAAGTCGTCGGATCTACTACCTTACTTCCAGCGTGGTCTGATCAAGATTGCGGGCTATTTATTCATATTTTACATCACCTCGTTTTTAATATTTGCATGCTTAAGAGTTTTGACGGGAGTTTCAATCAAAAGACTCGGGTACTTCTCTCTCCGCCATGTCTCGTTCTCGCCAAAACCCGGTATCCAAGTGTCGATCGGTAAAATGGGAATCTCTATTCATCGACCAACAGTAGCACGCCCAGGATGGCTCAGTCTGTATATTGCAAACTTGCACCTGATTGTTGATCCACGAATTGTTTTGCGACAGGAGGGCCGGCCATCTAAACCAACGAATACCGACGACCAGAAAAACAAGCCTCCAAGCAGTGCGGACCCTGCTATAAGCGATGCACTGGAAGGCTGGTCATTTGTCCCACCAAGGACTAAACTTTTCTATATACTGAGGTTCATTTTACGCTACGCTCAATATGCTGACTTTTCCGCATCTAGTACAAGCATACTCTACGTTGGCGTTGGAACACTAGTTGTGGGAAGCTTCAATCTGCGGCTAGACTTGCGAAGTTCGGTGCACGGCGTGAAGAACAATTTTGTCGGAACTCTAGAAACTACACGCAAGTTGAACTCGGATGAAATGCCTGCAATGACTCGTATTATGGCTCAAGATTTCTATATTGCTGATAGTCTTGATGACGAGCACCCCAAAGAATTCTTGGACGCTTTTGGGCTAGAGATTGGCGGAGTACTCAAAACGGGCAACATGTCATTCAAAGACCTTTCGCTCGCCTTCAAGCTTGGTAAGGGCGTCATGTATTTGGACAAGATGAAACACATTCTCAGCTCGCTTAAACAAATCCGTAATGAGCTTGCAGTGGAGCCTTCAAGGAAGTCTGACAATGTTTTCACAGAGGCGGATATTCGCAATCTCACCAATATCGGTACGCTCATGGTTCGTGTTGTCAAGGAGGTTGAGTTCAAATTTGCACATCTATCCGTCTTCGGTATCCCCGCTGCATCCGACGTGGCGTTTGCGGCATCTGCGAAAGATCTTTCGTTGGACACACGACGATTGAACGAGCACTCGCCAGGGTTCAAGCTTTTTTTCTCAGAAACAGATGCTGCTCACCAGGCCATTTTCTCAATGAGCTCTATCAGCTTCGCTGTAGACACGGGTCTGGAAACACAAGATGAACTGATGTATATTCCTATGGTGACAGTTATTTCGAAAACGAACGTGTTCTCTAAGACACTGCAGTTTGTGAGAGACACCAATACAACGACCAACGAAAGTATAATTCGTGCAAATGTCAATGTAACTTCACCAACTGTGGATTTGGAAGCGCGCCATGTGCCGATTTTGCTAGAGTTTCTCAGCTCACCTTCGTCGAACGGGCAGAGTCGCAAGCGTGGAGTTAGCGAGACTGCGAAATCATTCCAGCGATTATGGCCACGAGCTGCTGTCAAACTCACTATCGATGAACCTGCGGCCCGTTTACTACTTTCACCGATGGACATGAGTGACGCCAATGCGCCACGAGCTATGGTCATTTCCAGCTCTTCGAAAATTCACTGCGATTTTGAATCTAGCCATGCCATTGACTTTGAGACCCCTAGCTACAGTGCTCATGCATCTTTGCAAGTGACATCTTATGATACATGGTATCGATCGGCATCTGGCAATCGCTTTGATCTGTTCCTTTCTGAAAACCTCCTTTTGAAAATCACCGCTGTTATGAATCCATCGTTATCCGTGATGATATCCGGCATTTTGTCCAATGCCAATGTACTTCTCACGAAGGGTGAAGTTTTTAGAGGTATTCGCGAGTTCTGCCTCCATTTCAAGAAAGGCTCCAAAGCAAAGGTCGTTAGCAAGAGTACCAACGTCCTCAACCAACTTCCGCCCTGGCTGAATAGGCTCAAAATCGAAATAGCAGATACAGCTGTCTCGGTCGCTAGTGAACAACACCAAAATGATAACGACGTGGTTCGTGGACTCACCTTACAAATGTCTAACTCCGTAATTGAATACCGGTCAGACAAAGGCAGACGTAAACTTGCAATGATCATGGAAGGGATAGAAGGATACAAAATTATCGAGCCTTTCGAAATGAACAAGAATGACATCAATAGGTTCTTGCAAATTCCTTCACTTTCTGTGGCGCTTGGTGCCGAGTCCACGTCGCTGCTGCAGTGCAACCTAATCATTAAAAATGCGCTAATAAAGTACGACATCAATTTGCATTTCTTGGCCCTCATGTCTGCAACTTTATTGAAACATACGCTGGCCATGGGAGGCGGTGGATCGCATGCAAATACCTCAGCGGCCGACGAGTTTATTGGTGTTCACATCAAGACTGGCACTATTCGCATCAAGGTTGAGCTGCCTAATAATGCACACTTGATGCTGGAGACGAACTCTCTAGAGCTACAGCGCAAGAAGGATTACAGGCCGCGGATGAGAGCGAAAGCAATCAGGCTATACTCCTTGCATCCTACAGTTCCAAACGCTTGGGGTAGAATAGTGAGTCTTCGAGGAGCACACGCTGAGTACAAGACAAAGCATGAGTCGGATGAGGCAGTGAGTTTGTCATTTGACGGTATGCGTTTGAATGTGCCTAGTCAGTATATATTCCATCAGGTGCTGGACAATGTGGTCACAATGTTCAAAGCTGTTGTGAATCTGCAAAGATATAAAATTGGTGACGAGTTTTATGAAGCGGTAGCTCGGCCTAAAGAAAGATCAAAAATGCCCAACTTTCCGAAAATTAGGATACGAACTCCAGCGTTACTTGTTACTCTAGAAGATGATCACTTCGAATCGCAGATTGGCCTCATATATCAAGTTGGTATGCGCGAACAAAGAATAAGGCTGGAAAAGGAGCGTGCGTTTGAAGCCAAGGCAGATGCTATCAAGCTCGCACGCGAAGATAAGATCGCGGCAAAAGATAGCATTCCATCAGAGGTAGAAGCAAAACCGCAGCGAAAAGGTACAGAGCTGTCGGTGTCCTCCAGTATATCCACTGGTGCAGCTGGCGATCAAAGTCTAGACCAGCAAGCGGGAGATGAGACGACTGGTGATGGTCCTGCAAACCCGCATACACGAAAGCCGAAGCGGCACCACACTGGCCTCCTTTCATTCCACAAGCAAGGTGGTAAAAGAAGCAATGTGAACTATACCATGACTTCTAACGTTGAACCCACAACCGAAGCAAATGTAGGGATTGATGAGGCTAGAGATACGCTCAATAGGCATTTTTCAACGTCCTGGATAAAAGCTTTCAATGCAGCAGCAAAAAACCAAAAAGCTGCAGTGAGGCAGAATATTGAAAACTGTTGGGGGTCTGATGAAATTGATGTTGAAACGGCAGTCAATGAGCGTATAGTGGAATACTCCGATGATCCGTTGATGTTTTACGCTCTTTTTAGAAATTTGGATCTGATGTTAAAAAAGCCCGCATTCGACGACACCACGCTGCGGGAGTTTCTCCACAATGTGGGCAAAGGTCTTCCGATGGACACTCGTTTCTCACTCCTTATTCCTCTCTATGTCGATCTCAAATTGACAGAACTACGCTGTCAGCTGAGAGACTATCCATTGCCCCTGATTCATTTCCCGGAGTTGTACGCTTCTCAGGATCCAAATGTGGCGTCTTTCCACTTGCGTGGCAACTTGGTGATAGCAGAGGAACTATTTCTTGATGAAGCAAGCCTTCGACGGATCAACGTTCCCCTAGTGCCTATCGTTAATACAGAGCCCGATGAGTTCAACGTGAGGAAGTATGTCGTAAATGTCGTGCGGACGATAGCTTCTGTCAAGACTTACACAGACCTGAAAATAACAGTGAACACAATGAACCCAACGCGTATCACTTGGGCCAATTCAATACAGCCCGCAATTCAGACAGTTATGCTCGGATTCGATTCATTCACAAAACCTCCGATAGATCCCTCAGCCAAAGTGGGTTTCTGGGATAAGATCCGGTCAATATTTCATGCTAGACTCAGATTCGAGTGGACTCACGGGGACGTATTCTTACTCCTCAAAGGTTCGCGAAGCCCTTATAACCTTTTGGGTGATGCGTCAGGATTTGTCATGGGCTGGAGAAATAATGTGACGTTGGTGGTAAATGGTGATGACGATCCCAAAAAATTGCTCGTGACGAATTCCGAAGAGTATATGCTTGCAATACCGAATTATGTTGCGCAAGAATCAGACTACTTGAAGAAATCAAACAGTTTCCAGCATGCTCTGATGCCATGGACAGATTTCAACGAGAGTAGCACATTTCGAAAAGTGGTCATGAAGTTGAGTGGAAAAGTACAATGGGTTGCCGGGCTCTTGTTCGAATTAGACAAGCCTGGGACGCGGGAACGAAGTTCAGCATTCAAGAACCACTATGAAATTCAGCTTAAACGTCCTGATGCAATCGAGAATTTGGAGAATTACGATGCGTACGACGGATTTAGAAGCCAATACATGCATCTAGCCCTGAGCGTATCCTCTCCTGAACTGGAGGACTCCAGTAGCTATAACACTGTGCACTTAACTCCTCGAGTACTTGCTCATTTCACTCATTGGTGGGGTTTATTCGATGGATCTCTGTCCCTACCCACCAGAGCCGGTCCGCTCTTCCAACCGAGAATCATCAAAAAGCCAAAGTTCGGCCGACATTTGTTTACAGTCAAATACAAGCTGACATTGGCGCCTCTGTTCATCTCACACGTATACCGACATCCTTATTCTGACGATCTCAAAAAGCATAATAAACAAGCGTCAACGGGACTCAAAGGAAAAGTTGAAAATTTCTCAATGGATCTTCATCAACGCCGTGAGCAGGAGCATGGTAAGCGCTGGAGAATGAAAGTGCACATGGGTGAACTAGATTTCAAATCTACTGATTTGCGTGTGGTTATGGCCCAATTCAAGGACAAATCCCCGGCAGAGTTGCTCGCTAAGAAACTGGGCGTGGGGGAGTCTCCTGGCTCGTCCATATCTCACGATAAATCTTCGACGTCTCACTCAGCGAATACTTCGAACAACATATCTGGAAAATTCAAGATTAGTGATAATGACTATACTTGGATTGATATGGATGATTACGTCGAGCTTGATGATACGATCTCCATGCGCCACATGCCGAAAGTCAAAGTTCTCCCCTTGATTTATACTCCGCGATGGACTTATTTTAGACAAACTGATCATTCTAACTCAGATCTTGCAGAAGTTGGTGGTGAGAGCTATGTGAAATTTGGCAATGAGCCGTCACATGATTGCGTCATCGGCAAGAACCACCCTGAAGTCACACAACACAATCTCTTGCGCCAAAGAATCGATGAGCTTGATGAGCAACTGAAAAATGATGAGGCAACACTCGAATCACTTGTGAATGACTTGAAGGAGTACCCTAATGAAAAGACGATTCAAGAGCGCGTGGAGGCTATAGGAGCTGAAATCGTCCAGCTGAATGACAGGAAAGAAGCGATTCGAAAAGTTCTTGCTGAACCACAGAACTCGTGTGAATTGGGTGGAGATGACCATTCCTTTGATGGTCTGGAAGAAATGACTAATCCCGACAATAACGAGAACTCTTTCAATAATCGATTCATCATCCATAATGTCCAGCTCAAATGGAACAATTCGGTGAGGGATGCAATGTACCGATATATGCATAAATCAGGAGATAGAAGGGCCTTCTCTTACTTCCTCACTCGAAAAGCAGTGAAATATATTGAGGATATGATTGCGAAACATAAGAACTTCTCAGACGAAGCCTCGGCTGAAGGAAGCGATCATGTGTCTCTCTCCGCTTCTTATCGCGAAGAATCTGAAAGTGGCTTCAGCGGCTTGTTCAAGGGTATTTGCGATGACGAAAACAGCACCAGCGAGGAGCGAATTCGCGACTTCGAGAAGAACTTGAGAAATAGCCTGGAGGGAACTTACGCAGATGATACATACTTGGTACGGCTGACTTCGCCGCAAATTCAGCTGGTAAGTGAGCAGAACCCAGACCAGTGCGTACTGGTGACTTCTCAAAATATTGAGCTGAAAATCTTGAGCGTAATGGATGAACAGAACGATGATGACGAAATTTCTGGACTGGTCGAGACACGCTATGGTGTATTCCTTCAGGACGCCCAGTTTTTTGTCTTGAGTAAAGCCGACGTTTCGGGTGGGTCAATAGCACTGTTCTCTACGAACAACTATGGGAGCACGGGAAGTGGAATCTCAAGCTGGCCTCCTTGGCTTGCCTTGGAGATGTGTTATCAGTCCAAGTCCCTCAGCAATCAATTGGTTGTGGACCGCACAACTGCCACGCTTCGCTATGACAAGCCTAACTCTCTTCGACTGGAGCGTGACGATATCAGCGCTCAGGGAAGCGAAATATTCAGCTCGAAGGTGGCCAGATGTGAGAGATATCGGTCCAATAGAATTGCCGTCGATTTCCCGAAGGTGGTCGCCAATTGTGATTCTCAGCAATATTTTGCTGTATACACTATAGTCATCGATCTGCTGATATACTCCGAGCCATCGCATCAGAAAACGAATGAAAAGCTCGAGGAGTTATTGTTGGCGACGGATTTCAGTGACCTCGACGGCGTTGTATCACGACTGAACCAATTGCAAACTGATATCAGGCAGCTGCAGGAATTGCGAAACGAATTTGCGATCCATCTTGCTAACTCCTTCGATGACAAGGCGAATGAAGACCTGATGACAATAGAAGTCGAACACCACCAGGTCGTTTTAGAGCTCATGGTGATGATGCGTGCTGTAAGGCAAGGGCTTCAGCGTGGAGATCGAGGAAGAAGTCAATTATTGAAGTGGGCCATCGCATCGGACCAAATTATTTGGCACGTTTTGGAAAAGGATAAAACGCCATTTCTCGATATTGGGCTTGCAGATGCTTCATTTAATCGCATTGAAAGCGACGATGGATTCAACTCGAATACTGTGGAAATAGGGATGATGCAAGGGTTCAATCTGCTGCCGAAGAGCCTTTATCCTGAGCTTTTCTCGCCGTTTATAGATCCGAGAGCCGAGGTGGCTACAAAGAACGAGAAACTCATTTATGTCGAGTGGACTATGTTGGATCCTATCGGTGGTATTCCAATAGTAGACAATTTCTACGTTAATCTGCAGCCATTAAAAGTGCAGCTGGAGCATGACACAGGGCAAAAGATCTTTGAGTACATATTTCCATCGAATGAGGAAAGTCCGTTCATTATACCAAGGTTGCCTAAAAATGGAGAAGGACAAACAGACGATGAAAGTAAAGCTGAAAGTGATAGCGATGAGTCTGATGCTTCAGTGGCCACCAGCAGCAGGAACTCGATCTATTCCATGAGCCAGGAATCATCTAGAAAGTTCGGTGTCGCGAACGGTGGTGGTTCAGGCCATCCACTAGCAAACCGAGTACTGCAGAAATCATCAACTTTGGTTTCCAAAGGTACTTTCCGAAGAGGAGCACATCATGAGAATTCGCCTGCCACTGACGCCAACTCTATAGCATCGAAATCCAATACGGATCAGCAAAGAGCCACGAGTGTATATTCGGGAATTACCAAGTCCGGGAGCAAGAAATCTGCGAATGAAAATGCCGAAAATGAGAATGACTTTGCTGTTATGGTGAAACGAGCATCCAACTACATGAGTATTGTCGATATCAAGATCGACTCCACCACTCTTTGTGTCTCGTATAAGGTAAGCAATTTATCTGAGGGGTAGACAGAAAGCTAACAAGTTACAGGGCCAAGGCACGCGCAATTTGACGGATATACACGAGTTTGTCATTCGGCTACCAGTTTTTGAATATAAAAACAAGACATGGTCAAATTTGGACCTGGCATTACGATTGAAAAAGGGTATGGAGATCAATTCATTAACTACTTGCATTACTAACCATTGAAAGATGTTATAAAAGCACTCTTCCAGCATACGGGAGCTCTAATCAGCAATAAATTCACGAGGAGAAAAAAGAAGCTTTATCATCAGCCTCTGAGACAGATTTCGAATTACGTTTCCTTCACATCGGTTGCCGACCTAACCGACTCTGCGAGTTCAATTCCGCAACAGACCGGTTCAGTTGCAAAACAGAAGATCCCGAGAATCGAAATTTCGGGCAGCTCACCAGAGGGATCTCATCAAGCGTCCAAGACCGATATCTCACTTTCATCCAGCCCCTCGACTCAACCTCAGTCTCCTCGCGCAGTCTCAACTGATGCTTTCGCACACCTGCAAGAAAGTCCTCTCTCATCTGGCTTGCGTTCTAGAGCAACTTCTTTTGTCAAAGGTATTGTGAATAGTGCCAGCAATACGAGTAGCCCTGTGACGCAAAAGCCCAGCAGTTTGTCACACGCAATGGATGATGGAACTGATGATTTGGCCAAACAGAAATCTGCTACGTCGTTCAACGCCACCAGTGGTCTTAATGCAAGTCCAAACCGAAACCAAAACTTGAGCACGCATGCCTCGAAGGGCAAGAGGTCAGTTCCTGTCACTCCACAGCGCTCGAGGACCAGAGACAGCAGCGATGTTCATGATTCAGAGGGAGACGATAGTGAGTTTGACCGGGATTGGAGTAATTCGGATGATATGCTTGATAGCACCGACGACGAAAAGCAGACGGAAAGCGACCGGCGATCTGAAGAGGCCAATTTATCGGGGAAAAAGAAGCGAAAAGGCTTCTTCAAGAAATTGTTGACTTAGCTGCAATATCTTTGTTCCCCAGCAGATTCAGCTCTCGTTCAGCGCGATGGCGATATATTTATCAAGTTGATTACTTCATTTTAATTTTAAAAATAATACACATATCTATATTCGAATATTTATTAAATTATTCAACCTTTTATCAAGCTCATCATGACGCACAAGTGCAGGTCTGTTCCCGGCTCAAATGGGCCGAGCAGCAGCACTCTTCAGAATACACTGCTCCGCAACAATGCGAGTGCAACAATTTGGCAGCCATCCGCTTCAAAGCTTGGCTACTTTCAATACAGACGCCAATCGTTGGGTAATCCTGGTACATGGAGGTGCCTGGAGAGATCACAGAAATACAATTCTCGATGGCGAAGCTTGGCTTAGCAAACTCTCAAACGTCTCAGCAGCATCTGTAGGATATCGCCTATCGCCAGAGGTGATGCATCCGGAGCATCTCGACGACGTCATTGCTGGTATAAGGTATTTGTGTGGCCAATATGAAGTGAAAGAAATCGTTCTTGTGGGACACTCTGCTGGCGCATTCATGTCGATATTGGTCGCGAATAGCTCGGCACTCGATCTCGTGAACCGCATATCATTGGTAGTGAGCGTGGAAGGCATTCATAATCTGAATGCACTAGAAGATGAAGATCCTTCCTACGCGTCGTTTGTTATCGAGGCATTCGGGCCTGATAGAGCTGAATGGGATAAGATCAATCCTCAAACGTGTGCTCGCCCGTTAGTAATCGTTCATTCACCTGACGATGAGCTACTGAACGACAAGATACAACCGAATCTGGGACTCAAGCTAAGAAATGACACTCGACGGGTCGTGGTCCGTGGTAAACATGAGGAAGTGATTAAATCTGAAGATTTCTACAACACGATACAGGAACTGATTGCAACTGCCAGCTGAAAGATAAACTCGAAAGAACTGCTACATGTATATAGGTTTGTGAATTCTAATCTTGTCTGTATTCTTTGTTGAATGCTCGCCCAATCACCATACGTCTGATTTCGCTTGTACCAGCTCCTATTTCATAAAGCTTGGCATCCCGAAGTAGTCTTCCTGGTACCGTTTCGTTGACGTAGCCCATACCACCCAGGCATTGAATAGCATCCAGGCAAACTTCTGTCGCTCTTTCAGCAGCATATAGAATGACACCAGCACAATCCTTGGTATCCTTCCGGCCCGCATCTGCATCTCGTGCAGTGGCATATAGGTATGAGCGTGAGGCGGCGTACTTCGTGTACATATCGGCAAGCTTACCTTGCAAAAGCTGGTTATGTCCAATCGGCTCTCCAAATTGTTTTCTCTGATGCACGTATGGAAGTGTAGCATCAAGGGCTGCTCGCATCAACCCCACTGGTCCAGCGGCCAGTACTAATCTTTCTAGATCCAGGCCTGACATTAATACATACACGCCACCATTAACTTTTCCCAGTATATTCTCATCAGGCACGAAAACGTTTTCAAAAACGAGTTCTCCAGTGTTAGATCCCCTCATTCCAAGCTTGTCGAGCTTGCGAGAACAGGAGAATCCTTTCATGCCTTTCTCAACAATAAAAGTGGTAATCCCCTTCGATCCAGAAGCTGGCTCTGTCTTAGCATAAACTACAAGCACATCTGCATCTGGTCCATTTGTGATCCACATTTTAGTACCGTTAAGAACGTAACCGCCATCTTTTCGAACAGCGGTCGTACGCATAGATACGACGTCCGAGCCAGAGCCTGCCTCAGACATTGCTAAAGCTCCGACCTTTTTACCCGAAATCAGATCTGGCAAATATTTGTCGGCTTGCTCTTTAGAACCATGCAGAGATAGCTGATTGACACATAACTGCGAGTGCGCCGCGTACGAAAGCGCTATCGAACCAGAAGCTCTCGAGAGCTCCTCCATAACGACAGAGTGAGCTAGGTAACCTAGCTTTAATCCACCATACTCTTCGGGTGCTGTGATTCCAAGAAGACCAGCCTCCCCAAGCTTTGGCCACAGCTCGTTTGGGAATGAATTACTCGAGTCCGTCTTTGCGGCAAGATCGGGAGTGATCACTTGTCTGCAAAAGTCCTGAGTGGCCAGACGGAGTTCCTCGATATCGCTTTCGGAAGCGACACTTGTACTGAGCCACCGTCTCATCTCCACCCTTTGCCTTAGCAAACTGAACCTTACTCCTCGCAAACAGTTGTACTTCAACATATTGCAATATTTCAATGGCCGATTTGGTTATTTTTTTTGTAGTGCCGAAGGAAATTTTAAGAGAAAATGGAAATTTTCTGCAGGAGCTGGAATCCTGATTCCCCACATTCGGCACTCGGCAATCGAAGGGTTTGGGAGGAATAAAAGTGCGGGGATTAAGATCTCCTAACCAACGGAAACGCTGAAAATCTTCGATCGCACATATATCAAGGGCAAAATTTGCTTTCGATTGATAACTGCTTTACGCTCTTATGTTATCCAGACTGGTAGTGCGTACTGGGGCTCGTTTGAGCCCGTACTCAGGCGTCGTGAGGAGAGCAAGCTCGACTTTAGATCGTGCAGTGCAGCTACAAGTGATTCGGACCAACGTGGACACGGCCTCGCCAGAGTATCGCGAAAAGCTTGAAGCAATGAATGCATTGATAGGTGAAATGAAGGAAATACACGAAAAGATTACCAGCGTCAAATTCATCCCGGAGAAGATTTTGTCTAAGCATCTCGCGCGGAATAAGCTTTTGCCTAGGGACCGAATAGCACGATTGATCGATCCCGGCACCTCCTTCTTGGAGTTATCGCTATTGGCTGCCTATGAAATGTACAGTAAAGATGTTCGTGCAGGCGGTATAATTACCGGTATTGGTGTGGTCAATGGAACAAAATGCTTGATTATTGCCAATGACAGCACAGTGAAAGGTGGAACTTATTTCCCCATCACTGTGCGAAAACATTTACGTGCCCAAGAGATTGCTTTGGAGTTGCAATTACCATGTTTATATCTTTCTGACTCTGGTGGTGCGAATCTTCCTCATCAAGCTGATGTCTTCCCAGCACATAACCATTTCGGTCGAATTTTTTATCAGCAGTCGAAGTTGTCCTCCAATGGAATACCCCAGCTGGCTTTGGTACTTGGTCCATGTACAGCGGGTGGCGCATATGTTCCAGCAATGTCGGATGAGGCCATTATTGTCAAGGGTGGTGGTCATATCTTCTTAGCGGGTCCCCCATTGGTGAAAGCAGCTACTGGAGAAGAAGTTAGTGCAGAAGATTTAGGAGGCGCAGATATGCACTCTACTGTCAGCGGAGTTGTCGACTATGCTGTAGATTCAGAGGAGGAAGGCATTGCATTGCTCAGACAATGTGTTTCTAACCTCAACTGGCCCCAACTTGATTCGCTCAAAAAGGCCGCAGCAGATATCGATGAACCAGTCTATGACTCCAGAGAGCTCAATGGCATTGTCGGAACAAACCTGAAACTTGGCTACGACGTCAAAGAGGTCATCGCACGAATCGTTGACGGTTCACGCTTTGCTGAGTTTAAAAAGAACTATGGAACTACCCTTGTCTGCGGTTTCGCTGAGATATGGGGTCATAAGGTGGGTCTCGTAGCCAATAACGGGCCACTATTCAGCGAATCCGCGTTGAAAGGATCACACTTCATACAGTTGTGCAACCAGAGAGACATCCCGATTATATTTCTGCAAAACATCTCTGGCTTCATGGTAGGTTCAGACGCAGAAAGAGGAGGCATTGCGAAGAATGGAGCTAAGCTTGTTACAGCTGTCGTTGGAGCCAAGGAAAAATATACTGTCATCATAGGTGGATCTTACGGTGCAGGAAATTACGGCATGTGTGGAAGAGCATACGAACCTAGATTCCTGTGGACTTGGCCTAATTCCAAGACTGGTGTCATGGGGCCTGAGCAGTTGACATCGGTCATGTCTTCTGTTGGATCAAAATCTGGTAATTCAGAATTGCAGGACAGAATTGAGCGTGAAACGGAAGTCAAGTACGGGAGTGCTCGTCTGTGGGATGATGGAGTGATTTTGCCTGAAGAAACGCGAAGCTATTTAGGACGAGCGTTGGAGCTGGGTGCCGAAGCGAAGGTTTTAAAGCAAACGAGGCCACAATCGCCATTTGGAATATTCAGAATGTGATCCACATGATGAGCACGATTTGAATTGTTATGTGACATTAGAGCACGTAAAGGCGCGTGCAGTACGTTCTCTGCAAGCGAACTACCCTTACATGTATCTAGACATACTACTTTATCATCAATTATTTCTGAAACTTCATAGCACATCATCGTCATTAAATAACTGAGTAAAAAATAAAAATAGAATAAATAAATCATCGAAGGGCCTGTTAGGGTAAGATGTAGACGCTCTACATAATGATGCAGTCCTTGTCCTTCTTATGATCGGACGTGTACGAGCTTGCCAGGCTACCTTTGCGCGTTTGTTTAGATCTCAGCAACCTGGATTTTTGTGTAGAGAGTGTGTGATGTACGTTCAATGACGAAGCGCGCAAATGTCCGTTGTTGGCTTCTCTTTTAACAAAATCAGGTAAACCAGCTCCGAGGCGCGAATCGATATTCTTCCCTTGCTCGTCGGAGCTTTGTGAATGAGTGATGGAGAGTGGACTGAAAGCTGAATCTCGACGCATGATTTGGCGAACGAGATCTACGAAAATTTCATTCACATTTGACATGTACTTCGCCGAAGTCTCGTAAAATGGCACCCTCCCCCAAGACTCTGCGGTAGATATCCCTTGCTGAGGACTTATTCGACGCTCCGCAGACAAATCGCATTTGTTAGCTACAAGAACAATCGGCACGTTGGGGTTTTCTTTAACGTCGATTATTTGTTTTCTTAGAAGAGCCAACTCGGCAAGCGATTCTTCGTTCGTCACGCTGTACACCAAAATAAAACCTTCACCATTCTTAATATAAAGTTCTCTCATTGCGGTAAACTGTTCCACCCCGGCTGTGTCTAAGATCTCAAGCGTACAAGGGCGATTGTCGACTGCTGTTGATTTGCGATACGAGTCTTCGATTGTTGGATCATACGTTTCAACGTAAACCCCTCGGACATACTGGACGGTTAAGGACGATTTGCCAACACCGCCGGCCCCTAGCACCACAATTTTATATTCTACAGCAGAGCGTTAGTATAATGCAGATTGTTGGTGGTTTATACCTCGCATGTATATGTGTATGAGAAGATGATGAGCCTAGTTCGCTGAAGGTACGATGTATGGGTTGAGCTGCGAGTTTCGAGTTTCGAGTTTCGAGTTTCGAGTTGCAGTACGAAAAAGACTGTGGGAGTTATAACGGCTACGAGATTGGTGTGAACCAAGCAAATCGTATGTTTAAATCCAATTCCAAGACTGATCCGGAATTTCGCGTTTTTGCATGTAAGTGCGGCATAAGGACGCGCGCTGCGTTGCGCGCTGTAAACAAACACGCGAACCAAGCAGACGGTTGTTAGTGCTAGGAGGCATAATTACGTGTACGGTAAACACCCGCTTTGCATTTGGTGTCACAACCCTGCTGCTCAGGCTCATTTTTCTGCTGAAGAATGCCAGCAGCGTACACAGATTGTGTAAGCCAATCAATAGCTTTAGATACTGAGCCCATCTCGCTAATTTTGTCTCTGACTATGGGGGTCTCACGAATAAACTAGTGACCTGAATTTGAATTCAGATTGGATTTTGCTCATGCAGGGCATACAACACAGGGATGCCAGAAGCCGCAGCCGCCACCCATCCCACAATGATGCGACCGAAGATCTCCTTCTGGAGTAATGTGATACTAGGGGATTATTTTTGCATGTACGGTAGAAAATCCCAAATTACTGAGCATTTGATTGATTTGCGACCGTGTCTCTCAAGAGCCTACTTGTACGTATCCTGCTGCTTAACATGGCGCGTTTGGCACATTGAAACTGAAGCTGCCCCGGCTTCAGTTACACGACAGCTGTAGGAATGATGTACTGGATATATAATTGGAACTCTGTTCCGATGGTACAAAAAAACGTCAGCTGCGCCTATATAAGCTCGACGCTTGCGATATGACACGGAGTGAACATTAATGAAATTACGTAGCCGAAATCAAATAAAATATAAGCGAAAATCCAAGGTGTTAATAAACAAAAACAGAGACCCTATTTGGCCGCGCTAGATGGAGGAGAGTTCGAGGAGTGGCCCGCATGATGACCGGCCTGGATAGCATTAGAAAGAGTCTGACGGTTCGATGTAGGAGGACGAGCAACCCGCACTTTAGTTGCTACTCTCTCCTCCTCGTCCTCATCTTCCTCTTCATCTTTGGCAGTAATTTCTTCGTTTTCTTCATCCTGACTGGCATTTCCCCCCATAGAGTATATAGTGGGGTCTTCTGGGCCAATCTGACTATCAGTAACAGTAACATTGCCTCGTCCACGGCCAGTCTGCACGAGCTCTCTGTTATCATTGACCTGCCACTCTGTTGGACGAGCAGCTTGTGCACATTTTTCGCAATGATCCACAAAGTGCTTTGGCGATGGAAACATTTTCTGGCAGACTCTGCACCAGCCGGAATCCGATTGCTTGAATTGCACAAAATGTACCAGCCTGAGATGACGCTTCAGAACGTCGAGACGATTGAAAGCTCCCTTGTTCTTGTGGCAAGTTGGATCACTTGGCCAGTAAGGGCAATGGAAAGTTGGTTCCTGGTGCGATCGTAGATGCCGTCGCTGGTCCGAAATACGAGCGAAAGACCAATGACAGCCTTGGAACTGACAAGGATAAGGACGTTCAGTGGACGCCATCGCGCCGTTAGAGCTCTCGCCTTTTCTCTTCTTAGATGGCCGATCCTTCTTGTGATCTGAGTCCGAGCCGTGGCCACCGCCTGTCGCCTTGCCATCCTCAGTTGGCAACATTGGGTGTTGGCCCGAAGCATCGTAGTTTCCGTAACCAGCATAATATGGATACCTTGGACCAGCAGGATAGGAATATTGCCCACCTTGTTGCCCCGCATACATCTGGTAATAGTAAGGATAATATTGGTAGCCATAGTGCGCAGCTGCCGCAGCGGCAGCAGCAGCTGCTGCGGACTGCTGAGAGCGACCCTCTCCGTCCTTGTCTTTTCCGTCCTTATCGCTTCCTTCGTCATCCGCGGGAGGAGGTGGCGGTGGCACTCCCGCAGCACCCGGAGGTGGTGGTGGTGGAACGCCTGGTGGAGGTGCACCATTTTTGTACGAGTCTGGATGGGGAAATCCATAGGGGTAGTACTGATAGGGATATTGATATTGTCCATCCGCAGCGCCAGGAGGAGGTGGCGGAATTCCACCTTCGTTAGTTCGCTCGTCATCTTCATCGTCGTCTTCATCATCATCTTCCTCCTCGTCCTCACTATCTTCCTTTCGCATACTTTTTCGTTTTCTACTTGTCCTTTGCGCCCGAGCCAACCCCTCATTCTCCTGTTGGATATCAGGCACGTCACCTTCCCTGTCCTTGTGCGCAACGACCTTGGACGCCGAGATCAGCTTTGCTACAGAATCTCTTCGAGCTTCTCCAGATTGCTGACCATCGCCCAGGATAGAGCCGGTGTCTTCGTCGTTGTTTGTTTTGTCCGCCCTGGCCTTGGCCACGTTTGCTGCGGCTCTTCCCTTCGTACCTACAGCATCATCGACAACACCCTTCCCATGTCCAGATTTTGAAGCAGAGTCCAGTGGCACACCTTTAGGCTTTCTGCTTCCACCCGGGGGCGCGTTCGCTTGGTTATTGTCCGAAGTAATAGCACCTGTAGCCGTCACGCCCTCAGCCTCATCAGTGTCTTTAGCAGCCGCAACATCTGAGGTTGAGGAGGGCTCCTCACCTTTCGCACCTGAAGAACGCGTGTTTAAATCATCCCCATCAGCAGAAACACCAATTAGACCTTCAGCTTCAGTTCCTGATGCAATAACGTCTTCGTTTAGATCGAAAGCACCAGCATCTGTCGCGTTTATACCTTCGGCCCCTTCCTCGCCGCCCTTGACAATCGTGTCATGCAGGGCTTTCCTCACATCGTCCAGCATATCAGAATTGTCCAGCGCGTCAATCGAAGTGTTCTGCCCTTCAATCTTGGCGTTCTCTTCCTTGGTCATGACAGCTTGTGGAAGTATATAGAGGTTGTCGCGTTTTATATAGCAAAAACTTCAAGAAAGAGAAGTGGAAGGGTGCCTCCCAAGCAGCGGTGCGGCGAGGATTTAAAGCCAAAGCGAGGGATCTCGACAAGCCGTGCTCAAGATTACGCGTGCGGCGCCGGGTAAAATTTTCAAGCTCAGCCCCAGCCGCTATTGCACGTTCGAACATATAAAGAGTGCTCGCTTCCTAGTTTTGCTTTGAACGATTATATACGAGCCTCCACGAATCCACATCGTTCCAAAAAAAAAGCTGGATATCATTTCTAGTTCTAGCTTTTGCGTGACTGTGGGGGCTTTGTGTCGCAGTAACCGAGATGGTGCCGCATGTTGATAGGCTCGGCTCAGTGGCCGCAGCGGCGGGGCGCCGCCCGCCGCGCGTGCAGACAGACCAACTGGCAGACTGAATTCTAGTTGGATCCGATGGAGAAACAAAGTAGAATCTGAGGGAGGTGAGCACGCGAGCACGAATAGGGGGTTGCCTGGTGACGCGAGCCCTCATGTCCAATATTGGCCGAGCACAGAACAGCTTCTCATTGGATCACTTGGCTGCAACCTGAATATCTAGATCATACTGCATTGTTGCTACTCCTCCCTGCCACAACAAATGCGGCGGGTCAACTCGGATATGATGATGCACCCAACCTTTGTGCGAGGGAATGGTTTCCGCGTAGTGCATCTACGACGCGAGGACTTGGTTTTGCAGTTCTCAAGTTTACAGTGCCATATTTGATAAAACATAGTAAGTAATCAAGATATTCCACCAGGTTTACAATAATCGAGAATGGCTTGGGCCATTGCACCCTGAGGGTCGCCAAGTCCGCGCGCCACCTAGAAAATACCGCACACAAGCTGCAAGGCGAGTCTATTTTGTAGTTTATTGACCCAGCCTCCACAATTTAGGCGAACCAGATATAAACACTCCTGCAAATCGACGACCGCACATTGCCACTAGTCAACGTTTCAATCAAAATGTCAGAGCGCCAACCTTTGCTTGACGAGACCCGTCAAGTCTCTGCTTCAAAGAAGCTGCGGGAGATATTCCTCGGCTCGTATGTCAATATTCTTTTGGTGTTTGTTCCTCTCGGCATTCTAGCTGGTGTGCTCGGGTGGTCACCCACGCTAGTCTTTACAACGAACTTTCTGGCTATCATTCCCTTGGCTGCCCTGCTTTCGTTCGCCACAGAGGAATTGGCTGAAACAGTTGGAGAAACTGTCGGTGGTCTGCTTAATGCTACTTTTGGCAATGCAGTGGAACTTATTGTGTCGGTTATTGCTCTATACAAAGGTGAGATTCGTATCGTGCAGGCGTCTATGCTTGGATCAATTCTGTCCAATCTACTTCTTGTTTTGGGATGCTGCTTCGTAGCGGGTGGCTATAATCGCATTCAGCAGACTTTTAATCAAACTGTGGCCCAGACAATGAGCTCTCTTATGGCCCTCGCTACGTCATCGCTACTCATTCCGGCCGCATTCCATGCGACCACTAACTCTCAAGATGAAAGAGGAATACTGGCACTGTCGCGAGGAACATCAGTAGTTCTGTTGATCATTTATGTGTTGTATCTCTTTTTCCAACTCAAGACTCATGCTGCCTACTTTGAAGCACGACCCGACCAGGAAGAGGTCCAGCAAGAACATTCTGGGACGATACTGTCTGTTTGGGAATCCGTTGGTTTGTTGGTGGCAGTGACTGTCGTAGTCGCCCTTTGTGCAGACTATTTGGTTGACTCTATCGATAGCATTGTTGCAGAAACGGGAATGAGCAAGACCTTCATTGGTCTGATCCTATTACCTATTGTTGGCAATGCCGCCGAGCATGTCACTGCGGTCGTTGTCGCCATGAAAGACAAAATGGATCTTGCAATCGGAGTTGCAATCGGAAGTTCTATGCAGATCGCACTCTTCCTCACTCCATTCCTAGTGGTACTAGGTTGGATAATCGACCAACCTATGAGCCTCTATTTCAGCACATTCGAGACCGCCGTTCTGTTCGTCGCAGTCTTCATAACGAATTATCTTGTTCTCGACGGAGAATCCAATTGGCTTGAAGGAGCTATGCTGCTGAGCACTTACATTATCATCGCAGTAGCATTTTACTTTTACCCAGAGCCATAACTTGATTAGCAATATGCATTACAATTAACATTTTACATAATTATGATACAATTGAAATCAAGAGTAAATTTATAAATTTACGCACATTACTTCTCAAGCGCATAAGTAAGACCACACTTGCCACAGTACTGTCGCTCGGTCTTGTTGACCTTGTCCTTCATGTTGGCCATGAAAACACCTGCGCCGTCATTTGGACATTCTCGTCGCAATCGCTTGACGGATCCGTCCTCATCGACCTGGTAGTAGGACAAGACAGCGAGCTTGACCTTCTTTCGCTTGTGCTTGATCTTCTTTGGAGTGGTGTAAACCTTCTTCTTTCTCTTCTTACCACCACCTCGCAATCGAAGCACCAAGTGAAGAGTGGACTCCTTCTGAATGTTGTAGTCAGACAGAGTTCGGCCATCCTCAAGTTGCTTACCAGCAAAAATCAATCGCTGCTGGTCTGGTGGAATTCCTTCCTTGTCCTGGATCTTGGACTTGACATTGTCGATAGTGTCGGAAGACTCCACCTCAAGGGTGATAGTCTTACCTGTGAGGGTCTTGACGAAAATTTGCATCTTTCGAGTCGGCCTTCACGGTTTCGTCTGCAACAAATGCTTCTTTCTTGCCGAGTAGACTGAAGAGGAGAAAAGGTTGTGTTGTGCAGGACATTTCAGATATTATTGGGACACCCTAACATGCTGTACATTTCAGAACAGGCTATACCCTAGCTTCGTTGGGATATAGGGCACGCATACCCTTTTCAGATTTTCATCCACGTTTTATAAATATTTTAATTTAATAAATGTATACATAAATAAATCAAATTATATAAATTATTTCCAAAGCCTCGATTACGTGCGGCGTGTGGAGCCAGTCAAAACACCATCACATCCAAAGAGCCTCCCATATACGCTACGCAGTTGGTTTGTCAATAGCTCGATTCCGACACACAACGTTCCACCAGTTTATGATGGCCCCTTTATCCGTCGTGGGTGCTATAGAATTCCAACTCATAAGTGGAGTTTACTCGTAGGCTCGAAGAGCTTTTTGTCCTGATCAATATGAGCCATGAACAGCTAGGAGACGGTACAAAGCTTTATCCGGATTCCTTAGTCGACGCATTAGGATTCACACCGCTCGTTGGGGTCACGACCTCGACTCATTGTAAGTACTTGGTGGTTTATGATTATCGACCGGATCCTAATTTATTCCTAGTCGAATCTCTCTTTCCATTACCGTCCCCGGTGGTATCAAATGTTGCGCGACCGAAATCGTTGTTGAGCACAAAAGATCGCGAGAAGAGCAGCGCCAACTTGGAATATATTCGGCATAATAAGGCGCGTGCGATGAATATGGCTCAGGCCATTGGGCCGATGTTAGCCTCTGATCTTTGTTTGTAAGGCAATATCACCAATTCGAGCTAACATGGTAGTGTAAATAACTCTACAGAGTTCATTGGTAAACACACGGAGATATCTGATCAGCGCCCTTCACTGTCCTCACTGGCGGAGAACGTTCTCAACTTCTTAAATTCGAATCCTCGCTCGCATGAGGTCTCTTTTAGTCCCCAGGTTGATGCAGTAACGCCATCGACCGGCTCGCTGGCAGAGCATATCGTGAGCACTCAGCAACCCCCGATTGCGAAGGATGCGAACGTTCCAGATGAAGTTACCAATCGCGCTAATGGCCCGAAAAGAGCTGCCAGCATCGCTAAAGTTCCAGCGACTTTAAAAAAAACAGCCACTGAGGAAGAGTTTTGCGATTTTTTGTCAGATATTACCGAGAACCTGGCAAAGGAGTCGGATTTCTATTATTTTCATTCGAGTCGGACAGATGACCCCAGTCTTTCGAATGCTGCGCTGGAGAGAATACATACACATCTTTGGAATATTAATGACTCAGAGATTCTGCGTGAAAATGCTTGCGAAGTCGTCGAACTACATCATATCCTAATAAGGGCCCTCACACACGGCTCAATTGTCATCAGTTCTAAGACCAATAAACGAGAGGTGCTGAACATATTACTCTCTAAAGATGTCTCTGAACGCCGAAAATGTCTCGAAATCCTGGAGAATAGTAGTCGGGCTGCTAAGACCATTCTTGATTTCTACTATTCGGCTAGGAATGACTTTTCGTTTCTTCCTGAAGAAAATCTGTCGGCAGCTGTCGATTTCATAGACGTGCTCATCAACAAAGTGGTAATTCCGATTGTGGTTAGCGATCACGATCCAGACACAAGCAAGGAACTCAATAGGATTCAGCAGATTTCGCAAAAATGCATCGTGCTCCTGCGGAATTTTATACTCGCGACAGGATTTAAGGGCCTAACAATTTCCAAGATTCAATATGTCTGCTCAAATATAGCATTTGCAAATGCTGCTGCGCCATCCCTGCTCCCTGATTTTCAGTCACTCGCTCTCGCTGCGATATCTACTCTCGAAATTCTTTTCCGTGCGTCGGACGATCAGGATGTAATGCTCAAGGAAGTGCTTGTGAATATGGATAAACTATCTAGTAAACTTCCGCGGCTTTACAGTACAGCAAATAAGAAGATCAGTAATTTCGCTGCCCTTATATTAAAGATTTTGAGGGCATCTGGTTACACTGACCACGCTGGCATGCATGGCACCCTGTTTATCGAGTCGTGTGCTCACGCTCAAAACCAGTGTTATAGGTTTGCAAGCCAGGTTCTTACAGCTCTCTATAACCATGCAATTTCTGGCTCCACTTCTTCGGGATTATTCAAATCGATTTTGGAGAGCCTTATAGAAGATGGGCTTGCGGTGCTTTATGACAGCGGCTGGCCCTCGGCAGAAAATTTAGTGGTTTCTGCTATCAGCGACTTCCGTACGCGAGCTACTAAAAAAACCAACGCTCGAGGAACTGTTCTCAGCCTGGAGCTCCTTGGCGTCATTGCCAATGCGCTAGTACCGCTCAAGAATTTCGAGAGTCGTTATGATATAAGATCCCTTGAAGAATCTGAACTTCTAGGTTATCTTGAGCAGCTTGCTCCTCTTTTACGAGGCTCCTCAGTGCCCTCAGCTAGCTTCTTACTCAGTGGTATAGCGGCTTCTTTACCTATTGGATTACGCGAAAACGCACTTCAGAGTTACTTGGCGCAAAAGCTGGAATGTCTCGGATCAAATGATGAGGATATGACTGGTGCGGATGGTGATGCGTATTTTGCGTATTTGGCATCTCGTCAGCTGGGATTATGTTATGATTCCATTGTGAGCAGTATTGTGCAGGCACTTCAGGTCAACACAAAAGTGAAGACCGCTGTTTCAAAGGGACTTAAAATGCTTGCTCAACTGGCAGATGCTAACCCAAACGTCTTAGGCTACTGGCAGGTACAGATGGAAGTGAAGCGTATACTCGATGATGATTCAGCTCAGGTGCGGGAGTCAGCAATTGCACTCATTTCCGCTTACATAAAAAAGGTTGATCTGCAAGGGCCATACTTGGAAATAGTCCTCGAGTGCACATCTAAAGACCCTGCCGTTGCTCCACGTAAGCGTGCTTTGCTAACTCTTTCCGAGATATTCCCATCATCTTCCATCAACACACAGCGCGCAATCATAAGATGCATGCTCCGAGGATTGTCAGATGACGAGCAATCAATAAAGAAATTTTCCCAGGAAACTTTGGAACACCACCTTTTGGAATCTTGGAGTAGCGATTGCTTCGGTGAAGAAAATAGCTTAACGACGCGGCAGGCCCTTAGATTCCAGGCACAGCGGATAATGGATCTCTTTCTGGATATCAATGAAGAAAAAATGGAGAGCGAACTTGCAATTTTTTTTATGGAGACCAACGAATCTGCCAATAATCGAGCAAGGCTGATAATTACAACCGTGGTCCACCAAATTGGAGTATTGGATGAGATTGAGAACGCTTTGCGGTTCTTAGCTTTGATGGCCCGCTGCGCACCTTTTCTTTTCAAAATGAGCCATCTGCGCCTCCTACAATCCTATCCTGTAGAAGAGAGGTCTGCTGTCAGCAAGAGCCGCTCTCGATACTACGGTTTAATAGTTTTTCGTTACACGCTACAAAGTTTTTCTACGGCTGATTTCCAGTTTTTAAAAGAGACGAAAGACATGCTGATGAAGCGTTTATCAGCGTATAGCATTCTCGAGATCAACCAAGCTGTGCCATGTCTGTGGGCAGCAGTCAAGCTGATGAAAACCGAGCAATCTGCGATTAGTCTTGCCAGGGCCCTAAAATCATCCATATCCCGGCTTGAAGTTGTTTATCAAAACGAGATTAAGTCAGTCATGACAAAACGATTGTGCTATATCGTTGGCTCCATTTGCAGATATTGCGACTTGGGTCAGTTCGCCACGATATTCAGAGAAACATCCAGCGTTTCTAAGATTGATGAGGGTAGCAAATTTGTATCCGGTGCAGGCATAGGTGCGCTGTTAATGGTATTTCAGAAGGGCCCAAATTCCGTCCAGGGAGCAGCTCTGCAAAATATCGGCCAAATTTGCATTGGTCAACCTGCCCTGTTTCAGACTAAAGCGATTGAACAGCTTTATGATCAACTACTGGATATTGGAACGGAGGAGCAAAAAGAGTCCGCTCTCAGTGCTATCTCAGAATTTATAGAACTGGACGTCGCAGAAGCGGATGAAATAGCAAGAAAGCGTTCGAATGGTACAAATCGGGATGTGGATATTAGTGGGGAATACAGCAATGAAGGTTCTTCTCTAGTCATTGAGTTGGCTCAAAGGTATAAAGAGAAGCTGAAAGATATTGCACTAGCAGGCGAGGGAGACGCAGCCTACAGTGCAGCTAAGCTTCTTTATTTGATCGGCAAGCAAGGCTTGACTGCACCTCAAGAAGTCACGGCAGTTGTTGTTGCGTTGATGTCGACACCAGGTGGTCGTATTAGCGCAATGGCGAGCTCAGCTTTTGAAGCAATTTATCACAAGCACGAGGCTTCTCTTCCCAGTCAGCTACTTCAGGGAGTGAAGCTAGCTGCATCCAGAAGAAGAAAACTCGTCGGGGATCGTTTAATCGAAGAGAAGAATAATCTTAAATGCATCTATGACATTTTACACCCACCCCAAAGCCGAAGCTCGACAGCATTTAAGCGATTCTCTTCCACTATATTTAAAGGACTACGAACGCCGATAGATTCCACGGAACAGTCATGTAGAGGGTTTTTGGATTTAACGTTGTTTATCGTTGCGGGTTTGGGATCCCTCAATTTCCGATCGAATGAAGAAGTTAACTCAGTTCTTCGAGATATCACAGCAACTTTGAGGGCAGGAGTTGAGCTTATTGATCAAGACCTTTCTGGCGATTTGCTGTCGCCGTCCAGGAGCGAAAAAGAGGCTCTGGCATTGGGATTGCGGTCCGTTCCTCTGTTGGTACTGTTCCACTTGCAAGAATTTTTGAAAGAAAAGTATTTAAATTCCAGCACCGGCAAAGGCTCCAAATCGATGCGAGAATCTTCACTAGAGCTCACCCAACTTTTCTCTTTCAGCGACCTCGAAGACGTGACAAAATGCAACCTATATACCGAAGACCTGCGAAAGAGGATAGATCTGGACTTGGAGATCACCGACAACTCGGGAGCCTTAGGGAAACGCGTGTCCTATGAAGATGACGCGGCGAAACCTTCGAAAAAGGCTAAAAGTTTAAGTAACTCCGATTAGAAGCTAATGATTCGAAATTACCTGTAAAATAAATATATACTAGCTCCGGCGATCAGTTGTATTGCTTAGTTGCCTATTGCGAAGCCGGCGTGCTATCGTGGAGGCAGGGGCTTCTTCCCAAGTTACGACAGGCTGATGTCTCGTAGATTTGATATTGGTGAACGAGCTAGAGTCCGGAGAAACAAGAACATGATATGGCACTCCCTTACGATATTCGATCTTCCAGCGATTGGCCCGTCCCGTACAGTTTTTTTCCTCTAAAAGCCACCCATCAACAGCTTCTATTGGAACAAAATCAGCACGCAATTTACGACCGCGACTGCCCGATGGTGGATATATACTATCGTGTATAGCATTACGCGCCCTGATTGCTCCCTCTATACTTTGGAACAAGATAAAAGCGTGCGTTTGTAAGCTGCCCAATGTATAGTCCACCAACGTTTCACCTGCAAGTGCTTCTACCATTTGTTCAAACTGCTGCTTTTGTACGGGTCTTGTCAGCCCATCCACATACACAGCCAACGTCGGTGAATGTTCCGCAGGTTGGATATGATTGATTCTCTGTTCGGATCTTCCCAGAGCTTCGGCAAGAGTTTCGCGTTTGGATCTGGTACCAAGCCTTACCCACAGGTCATCGACACCTCGTCTGGAGCTCATGTTGAGATGCTTTCTGAACATGCCCCGACGCAGCGCGACACACACACACACGCACGCACACACACTCTCTCGCACACACACACACACAAACACACGCTCTCTCTCTCAAACACACACATTCACAATTACATCACCCGTGTTATTACATCGGTTTCACGATGATGAGCTCCGGTTTATATAGTCTGGATGAATCGACGAAGGAGCTGCTGAGCATTGCCAACTTTGAGGTGAGTGAAATGATAGCCCTCCAAACATAGCTAATCTAGCAGCGCGACTTTTCTACCGGATACTTCATAGAGCAGTTGAGTAAAAATCATGCTGGTACTGGCACTCTCTCAGAAGGTATGCCTATACTGTGGCAAAAGCTAATTGAATTAGTTCTTGATCCAAAGCCCTATATCAGGACATTTGAAGCAGCTTTAGCTGAGCTACATAAGCTGCGCTCTGCTACAGAGCTCGAAGAGAGAGATCTCCTTGCTACCACTAAAAAATCAGAGATAGAACACATCAGCAATGTCTCTGAACTGGGAGGTACCATAGATACGATTATGACGGAATTTGGAATTCTTGACGGGTTAGTTGGAGATATTGGGGCGGCGACTTCCATTTTAAGTGACAAGTTGGAAAGATTGTCTTTGCAGCATGAAATGGCGTCGTCTTCTGGATTTCTAATTGAGTGTTACCTCAAGTTCAGTTCTCATGGCGCTTGTCGGGAGCTAGAAGTGCTATGGGATGGGCCGCCTCTAGCGAAGCGTAAATGTGCAAATGTCGTGCGGCAACTTCGCATCCTCTCTGCGAGGCTTCAAGGATTAAATCAAAACGATCGAGCAGAGGTCGAGATCGATAAATTTGCCGAAAAGCTCGAAAACAGCACACTGGAGCTGTTTAATGATGCTTACGCGAAGGCAGATATGGCAGTCATGAGGGAGTCTGCTGATATTCTTACAGATTTCAATGGAGGTGGAAGCGTAATACAGACGTTTGTGAACCAGCATGACTTTTTTATCGAAGTAAATCGGATGGTGTCTGCTGTCGATGACAACGGTAAGTTGTGGGACGAACTGTCCGAAATTAATGCAAGCAACTTCGAATACGAAAAGGTCCTGCAAGAGGTTGTGGACGATATTTTGAATGTCATGCAGACCGAAACCGAAATAATCTGCAAGGTATTCAGAGAGCCACTGACCGTCTTGAAGGTTTTTTTACAGCGAATCTTCGCACAGAGAATCGAAGGCCGGCTGGAGAATCATTTAGTGGCTGCGGAGAATGCTTCGAATTTGGCATATGTGCGTGCACTACATATGGCATACGGAAAGATGAGCGGTCTGGTCACATCATTAAAAGAATTCTTGAATTCGGCTAAAATTGATATCGACGGCGAGCTGAGCTCATTACTAGACCAGAACTTTGCCGATGCATTTGTTATTTATATCGAAAATGGGAAGTACTTCGAGAAGGAGTTGAGGTGTTTATCGGAGAACATTCAATTCCTCACGTCAATACACTCGGACCATAATCAAAAGGGCAATAAAGATGGCAAAATTTTGGGTCGCTTTGCTTCTCAAGAAGAAAAGCCTAAATCTGACCGTATGAATCAGCTCATGGGTCTCATAAGGCCGGAAAGTAAGCCACAAGTTGCAAGAAAGAGTATCAACTCACAGGAACTGGTGGAAGCCTCCTTACATCTTGACATTGACTTTGAAATTGTCCAAGCATGTCTCAAAATAGCTGCGGAAGTTGTAAACCGCGATTTAGAGCTCAGCCCGCCAGCTGAGATTGCTGAGAATGCTGAGTCAATTCTCCAAATCATTTTGAATCACGTTGGTCGTGAATATATCTGTAGTGTACTGGACGATGCCTCCCGCAGAGCCACTGACATCAAGCAAGAGAGCTTATCACATTTCAAGGTGATTTCTAAGGCTGTCGGCACAATCCAGCTTGTGGCCACTTTTGTTAAGACGGTATTGCTGTCCATGGTGAACGGTTCAAGTCAGTGGCAAAGAGCGATGATCGCAAAGTTAAATGTATTTGTGGATGACACAGATCGAAAAATCAATAGCATCATGCATAGCACTGTTGATCTCATTATGAACAGGATATCTACTGCTCTTGCGCTGCAAAAGAAGAAGGACTTTTTACCTCGAGATGACATACCTAGGCCGGTCAAAACTGATGTGAGTGCGGTTATCACTGATCTTCTAAATGGGATACTTAGCTCGGCACAGGAGGCAATAGAAGGTAAAAACTATCACAATTTTTTATTGGAGGTTGGTCTTGGATTTAGAGACCTCTTGTTGGATCATTTGAAGAAGTTTACCGTGAGCATGTCTGGGGCTAGCGTTCTCATGGGTGATTTGCAACAATACCAGGAACTTATTGATAACTGGTCCATTCCCGGGCTAAGCGAATCATTTGCTATTCTTCACACCATCGGAAACTTATTCGCCGCCCAGCCCACTGCAATTCCCCTGCTTCTGCGACAAACAAATTTGTCGCTTTTACGCCCGCCACTGATTCGGGAGTATCTTTCGAAACGTGTGGACTATTATAGCTCTTCCATCAACAAACTGCTTTCTTCGAGTCCTATGGCGCAGGTGCCAAGTACGAGACTCGAGGACTTTAAAAAGTATAATGTTTATTCAAATACTATGGCGTGATCGTGAAAATGCATTCAAATTTGAGATCTATATATGGCGTGCGAATGCCAGAAGTAGCAGAGCATAGCGATGACTGCTAACATGGCCAATTCCCGCGCCAGCGTTTTCGAAAGCACCCAGTCTGAGAAGGTCGAATGCCTTGTTCCGGATGTTGTGCTTGTCCAGCGATGACCTCTATTGCGGTCATAACGTCTCGAGCCGAATTGATTAAGAATGATGAGGCTTGTCATCGCTAACACGCCGTATACAATGAAACCAAGATACGGGGATGCGAGCGTACATATGCTTGTTGTGTACGATGTGGTGGACAGTGGATCTTCTCCAGGGTCACCTTTCAGAGTGAGTAATTGGACACCAGGGCGGCTGATTCCCATAGCCATCGAGATACTTTTGATTGTGTATTCTCGAATCGAAACTTCCTTATCTTGAACAGGGTATGCATGTGATACCTCGCAATAGTCGTGATCATCTCCAGAGAAAATGGCGATGGGCCTGACAGTTTCCATGATGCGTTGTGCGACATCAGGATTGACCAAAGTTTGATACTGAACACCGTACACGTAGGGCAGCGAAGCATCTCCATGTTCACGAAGTTTGCCGCATGATTGGCTAGGCGATCGATAGAACGGTACATGTGTTAAGAGAATCCGCGGTTTATCGTGAGCATCTCTTCCAATTCGGTCGAGAAAATCATTGGGCGGCTGGTAAATATGGGGATTGTTGTTATTGAGCATAGATATAGTGTCCAGCAGCACGATAGTATGATTGGCTATCTCAACAGTACACGAGCCTTCTCCAAAGAAAGCCCCAAATCTTCCAAGGGCATGTGGAACGATATCATTTCCAAATCCTATGTCATGATTACCAGGGAGGCTCATTATTGTTCTTTTGAAGGCAGGCCTAGTAAATATCCTATTATATCGGCGATATTCTTGATTCCATTGTAGATCTTGCCACTCCCTTCCACCATCGAACAGGTCCCCCAAAAATATTGTAGCATCAGGATCAAGCTGCTTGTGAAGATATACCCAATTTTTGCGCAGATACAAATCTGATACGAATTCTGAGATTTGATTTAGCCAAACTGATCGCTTTGGATAAGTATGCTCGTCAATGAGCTGGGGATCAGCCACTAGTAAGACTCGACTCGCTCTACCTAGATTGCTGCCCCATTCACAAGAAGCAATCGTTGCACTAGGGATATAAGCTTCAAAAAGCCATATGGCTATCATCCAAACCAAGCATAGGATGTGCACGCATTCAACTCGCTTCATCAGGTAATACCATGGCGAACCTACTTTACGCGTTGGAGAACTATTCATCTTCCACGTGGAGGCATCTAGATCGCTCGTCGGCTCAGAAACAGGCAGTTCAGACTGGCCTCTATTTTTCCCTCCACGAAAGAGCAGAAAGCGGTCGACCATCCAGCTGCAATGTGACTTAGGTATAAGACGATATAATCGGTAGTGGTGAAATTTGACAGATAATTAACGAAGCAATATGGTGAGTTCTCGACCGATCGAGTTGTGTTATGTCCCAGCAAGAAGCATCGGTGAAACAGCCTCACCAGCGTCTTCTGTGCACTCTATAGGCAAGAAGGACATTCTCGATCAAATCGAATGGTGGTCAGTAATGGTATCGAAAATAGAACTGCTTCGGACGGTCGTCGGAAGCTGAGGTCGTTTGACTATCAACCTCCTAGCCTGTCGTTTGTGTTCGATAAAGATTACAAATGTTTCGATTACAGCAAACCATTACAGCTGATTTTTGGCAAAATCTCTCGATCGCCATTCTATTTATTACGAGACGAAAGAAAGACGTACGATGGCAGCATTAAAAGGGCCTTTGATCCAACTACGAAACCTTTCGTTGAGAGAACTGAAAGGGACATGCTAAGCGACGACAAGTACTCGTCTTACATGAAACGAAAGGAGAGAGAGGAAAAAAGATTACTTAACGCGGAGCGTGAACATGGAGCGCTTGAGCTTGAAAGAATGCAGGATCAGTTGGATCAACTGATGTCAGTGCGTTGGAGAGAATACATTTCATCGATCGTCAACATTACAGATAACGCGGATGCGGAAGAGCTTGAGATTAAACGCATGTGGTGCATCGATGAGATCGAATTGTACATGCGACGTTATCGCGAATGGAAAAGGAGGTTTGTCGAGCTGAGGAAGGCTACCGGTCCGGCAGCTTCCACGGCAAGCGATTGTACCAGCCAGGTCTCGCTACAAAGAGCGTCGATAGCACCTAAAAGGCCATTTGTCTCATTTTTTAAAAGTCCTTCGAGAAGAATCAAATTTCAACAACTTCTTGGTCGCAAAACACGCACAGATGCATGGGCATTTGGTTCCAGTATTCCAACCATGTCACGTCACTATTTTGATATTCCCGATAGCTGGAAAACGAGAAAAGCCTCGTGATTCATCCATATACGGACGCCAAGATCCATCGTCATACTCTATAGGCGCTGAGATGAAGCATGACCAAGGTGAATTCTCCTGCCCGGTAAAAACTTTGACCTGATAAGAGTGAAGTGCTATTTGATCGCCTCTCATGTTTAGAATAGGTGCCAATGCATTCTCCGCGTGAAGCCGGATCTGATGCTTCCTACCAGTGTATAATTTAAAACGAGCGAAAGTGTTGTCGCGTCCAAAAAGCCCAGGAAATATCTTGAAATGGGTCTCTGCAGGCATGCCATTTATTGGCAGAGTGATAACCCCGGTAGTTGGTCCTTTTACGATTCCTTCAAGTACAGCCACATACTATTGTTTTAGCAATTCGCACGAAGCAGAGTGCTTACCTCCTTCTGGACCATCCAACCCTTCTGGCCCTGTGTCCTCATTGATTTCTGTATCATCCGTAATCCCATAGCGCTAGTACCTAATATCATTGCACCGCTAACTGGGCGATCTAGCCGGTGAGCTATGCGCGGTTCACAAAATGGGGAGGCTCGCTGAGAAAACAGATCTGGGCGCGTCGCCTCAAGAGCTTTGAGCACAGTGGTGGACTGGCGTCCGTTAGGTTGCGATAAATAGCCAGGTGGCTTGTTGATAATGAGGTAGTGATCGCATTCAAATAGCACAGTTATGGCTGGATGGAGCTTGCTAGATATCATACGATATGGGAAAGATTAGATCGTACACGACGACAGAGGGCACGCGCTCTCCCCTCATCTCTCACAAACATTCGCGCAGTTTAGACTTGCAGTAACGGATCATGGACCAGTACCTTTCCCTGATTCCTACAGGGAGTCAGTTTCCCTCTGGAATTGTTGTTGATATCATCCAGCGAGTATTGGATCAGCCCCAATTATATAGCTTCGGCGAGATACGTTCTGCCCTGATGCGCGGCGTGTTGCTTGATGACGAAACAACACACTCGGCGAAGGAGTGGCTCTGCATCCTTGACATATTCACCTTTGGAGAATGGAATGATTATATACGCATCAAAGAAGCAAATGGATATATACCTCAGCTCAGTACTTTGCAGATGAGAAAATTAAGACACCTGAGCCTTGTATCCATTGCCTCACGGAATCGGCATTTATCATACAGCGATATCGCAAATGAACTGGACATTGAGGAACAATCGCTAGAGGGATTTCTAGTGGAGTCCCTGTACGATGGGTTGATTACTGGGAGACTAGACACCAAGCGACAAGTGCTTGAAGTCACATCTACCATCGGCCGCGATGTAAACGACACGGCCCTTGCATCTTTGGAACTCGATCTCACAAAGTGGGTTGATCGCACCCAGCAAATTTTGGATGAAATTCAGCTACATTCATCAAATTATAAGCATGGTTGCGACGTCAGAAAGGTAGAAATCACAGAGTATCAAGGAAGTGTCGCCAAAGCCAATGTTGAGTTTTCTCGGCGGCTTGGCACTCGAGATGGGCCAAAAGATTATACTCATTTAGATCAGCGTAATGCAACAGAAGTACTATAATTTACTTTTTCTCTACTTCCATCGTACATAAGTGAATGGCCATTTTCGAAATTAAAATCAAGCATTCCACACCTTTCGCACAGTTTCCGTGAAGCCAATATCATTGGTTTCAAACTCGTAAAGTCCATATAGGCACGCAGCAGACCCGCCGTATAAAGCATACATGGCAACTTTGTGCCAGATACCGTAAACTCTGGAGGGTATATAGTCAATGATGCAGGACTCTAGTCCGATGTGAACGTGAACTATCAATAGTGAGGCAAACGTAGCGTCTAGAACTGGCATCAAAGGTCCACCCGCGAACGGAAATAGAGTAAGTGGGACTATCGATGCAGCAACTATTCTTTCGAATGACCAGTGGTATGAGCCATGCGATCGATTAGAAGGAGGTGTCTTCACCGCTTCGTTGACGGTGCCGACTATGCCACCTGGAGGCTGTGGAATAGTACCCAGTGATCGGATTGCGTAATTTGCAGGGAGCCTGAAGAGCCGACTCTGGAAAAGGTTCGGCCTAAGGAGACCTCTGTTGAAAGCGAGCATAGTAAGATTGGTCCGGTTTTTTGAAAGTGGTTCGGGTTATGGAGTGTTCGTGGCAGCGCAGGTTCACGCACTGGTAGGTCAGTTTCCTGGAGCTGTCCAATCAGATCACAGACAAGTAACTCCCAATGTCAGCCACTGGCGCTGCCGAAATTTCCACCACAAAAATTCATTTTTCAACCTTCTTTCTCGGTGTGAAAGCGAAACTCTTCGAAGGTAGAAAGGCGAATCGACCAATTTTTTAAAGATGTCCGGCTTGTTTCGATTTACCCGATCGGCCATGAAGGCAACGCCACGATTGATGTTGGTTCGACGGCTGAACACGTCTACAAACGTGCCATATCCAAAAACTCAAACTACGACTCTCTCTAATGGCTTGACTGTTGCCACCGAATCATCTCCATTGGCACAGACTGCCACCGTGGGCGTCTTCATTGATGCAGGTTCTCGTGCTGAGCACGAATTTAACAACGGCACAGCGCATTTTTTGGAGCACTTGGCTTTCAAGGGCACTAACAACCGTTCTCAGCAACAACTTGAGTTAGAAGTGGAAAACATGGGCGGTCATTTGAACGCTTATACTTCTCGTGAGTCTACTGTCTTCACTGCTAAGTCTTTGAAGGGCGACGTTCCACGTGCAGTGAACATTCTTGCAGATATTCTGCAGAACTCTACATTGGACGAAAAAGCGATTGAGCGAGAAAGGGATGTAATTATTCGTGAGTCTGAAGAGGTTGACAAGATATACGAAGAGGTTGTTTTTGATCACTTGCATTCGGTAGCATTTCAGGGCCAACCGTTGGGTCGAACTATCCTGGGCCCAAGAGAGAACATTCTTGCCATTTCAAAATCAGATCTCAGCAATTACATAAAGTACAACTACAAGGCCGATCGAATGGTATTGGTTGGAGCGGGTGCCGTAGATCACAATGATTTGGTGAACCTGGCTGAGAAAGAATTTGGCAATCTTCCTGTGTCATCATCTCCCGTGTCACAGGGAACGGGATCCAGAAACCCACATGACATTCCCAACTTTGTTGGATCTGAAGTGCGAATTCGTGATGACACTCTTCCGCAAGCACACATAGCTATTGCTGTAGAGGGTGTTTCTTGGTCTTCTCCAAGCTATTACTCGGCCCTAGTTGCTCAAGCAATCATTGGCAATTTTGATCGTTCATCTGGATCGGCTGTCCATCAAGGTTCTAAGCTTTCTGGAATTGTCTCTGACAACAAGCTGGCCAATTCCTTCTTATCTTTTTCCACATCGTACTCGGATACGGGATTATGGGGTATCTATTTAGTGACAGAGAACAAGTCAAATATCGATGATCTTGTTCACTTTACCCTGAAGGAATGGAATAGGCTTTCTGTTTCCGTCACTGAAGCGGAAGTCGAAAGAGCTAAATCACAGTTGAAGGCATCTCTTCTGCTAAGTTTGGATGGCACCAGTGCTGTCGCTGAAGACATTGGCCGCCAGATATCCACTACGGGCAGACGAGCTACTCCACAAGAAGTCGAACGTTCTGTTGACGCGGTCACAGCTGCTGATGTAAAGGCGTGGGCCCAGAAACATTTGTGGGACCAAGATATTGCTATCGCTGCCCTAGGTCCAATTGAGGGTCTTCTAGATTACAACAGAATCCGAAATGACATGTCCATGATGAGATGGTAATTATTATAGAGTCTGGGCCGCATTCCAATTATACTTGAACAATATGTAATCATCCTAGAGTAGTCTACTTTTATAAATAAAAAAACTGTTAAAGCATCTCCTCTAACTCTTCATCCTCGTCCTCAAATGTTAAATTGGAAAAGACAGTCGATTTTGGCACACGCTTCATAGCTTGTGCTGAAGAAAATATTGATCCGACCTTCTCTATCCACCTCTGTCGCTTATCCATGAGTAACTTGATAGCAGGCTTATCTGTAATATTAGAGTGGACGGTAGACGAGGTTGCAATGCCTTTTTTCTTTTTGGTCTTCGGATTTCGAAACCTTTTGCAGTAAGCTTGGTCCATTTGCTTATCTAAATCCTCCAGTATAGTCGAGTATTCCTGGTATGCCAGTTGCTCCTGTACTAGGGGTAGCAGAGCACGCTTGCAAGCTTGATTAACTTTAACCGAAGAGCGAAGCTTTTTCTGCAGCATTCTAAGCTCAAGGCAAATTTCGTCGTCTTCTCTCTCATAAGCCCAGTCGTTTTCGTCATCCCCTTTAGTATCGGATACTTTCAATTGTTTATCATGTGCCGGGACCGCCATGTCAATAATACCCACATAGCGAAACTCTTTTCTTATTCGATCCTCCAAAGACCCAAAGTCCACCTTAACAGCACTGGTGCGCCAGCTAGAATCAACTATAGTACTCTGCCTAAGCTCATTGTCGTTGATTGATGTTCGTGGAAAAGGGTCAAGACTATCACTGAAATTCTCAGGTAGCAGAGCAGAAAGGAGGCGTGATGCAAGTGGTCCACAAGAAACCGAACCGCCTTCTAAGAGAGAATCATTGATCAGTTCCTCTGAGCCATTCGCAGTGGAGCTATATAGAATGGGTCGAGATGTAGCTAGAGAATATCCCGGGTTAGCTCCATCTTCTTCGAGCCATACATCGACATAATTGGGCCCAAGAGGCGGAATTGCGAAAGGCGACAAAAGACCTGGCCGTCCATATTGAGAATCGCCACCGACAGCTTTCTGTTTCAAAAATGACACGTCTTCCTCCCCTAGAGGTTTAAAAAAGGGCTCTATAGCTGCGGTGAAGGTAGAGAACTGCACTTGATTGGAAGGTTTCGCTCTGGTGAAATCTTGATTCGGAATATCACCAGGTAGTAAATCTGTCAAGTCTGAGCTCGGGTATGTTGCGACACCAAATTTTTTCTTTAAATACTCTTCGTCGTGCTGGGGTATCCCTTTTATCGAGTATTCAAAAAGCTCTAGAGCAGCAATGGGGAAGATTTCAGGCTCCGCAGGATCTGATTTGAGTTCGATATTATCTTTCGATGCTTGGCTCTCTGTCAGAATATTTCGGGGACTCTGAGCTCCGGAAAGATCTGGTTTCACGTTTGAGAATGCCGGTCCGCTGTTATTATCTCCCAGGCTGTTCGCATCCAACTGCTCGCCGCTCACCTGCGTAGCACTTGCCAATTCGATTTTTTCATCAGACTGTATGCTACCTCCACGCATTGTTTGATTATCTTCTTGGAGGGACGCACTCGAATCAGGTGTATCGGGATCATCTGTCAGTTTTTGCCTAACAGTTCTTATGCGGCGCATTTCAACCGTACAGGTTGCCCTTCGCTTGCGACAACTTTCAATCAGCGACACAAGCTCTGTATGTACTTGTTGCAAAACAAGAGTTCCAGGTGTTTCGACCGATAATCCGCTAATAGCGGATGTTGCATTGGAGTAATGAGTTTCATACGGCCAATCGCCATTACTCTGTTCGATGGCATGCTCAATGATCGACGGCTCTCTTTTAAGGTGCGGATAATCAAATGACCCCGTTGACTTGCCCTTCATCTTCTTCGCATTATATTGCTTCGACATGAAAATCGTGTAGTTTATATTATCAGCTACCCCTTCAATAATTGCGCTATTGTGCTGATATAGAGATTTCCCCACTCACCCAAGAGGTTGGTTATGCGAGGAGTGTGTGCTCCCAACCCCCAGCACGCGTAGTTTATATGAAATTAACTCGGACGCTGTTGTAAACAATCTCGACTTTTGAGGGTTTCAGCGAAAAGAACTATGACTGACAAAAGCGATGCAGAGTTCAAAGCGCGTAAAGATGCTGTAAGTTGCATTTAAAAAATCAGAAAGTGATTTCTCTAATGCTCATTAGTTAATCGACGCGCTTTTGACTCTTTCAAGAGCTGCGACGGAGGCTTCAAGTGCAACCATTGAATTCTTTTCCTCTCTGAGTGACGCTGAGCCGTCGCAACTTGGTGCTCTTACCGATGGATTATCCAAATACCTTGCCTCTCTCTCCAGCTTTCAGACTAACGACGCTTCCCCAAATGCTGCAACTAACAAGCGGAAGCGCGTTCAAAGAAAGCCCAAGGATCCTAATGCCCCAAAGAGACCACATTCGAGTTATTTTACCTATTTGACAGAAGCTCGTAAGGTAATTCCACAGGAGCGAATTGATCAAGGATTGCCGCCGCTAAACAGCGCTGAGATGGCTAAAGACGTCGCCGCACGGTGGCATGCCCTCAGCGAAGAGGACAAAAAGCCTTGGAATGATATTTACCAGCGGCAGCGGGAGAACTATCAAAAGGAACTTGCGCTATATGGGAAAGGAGTCGTCTCTCCAGGTAATGCAGAAAATGTCTCCGGGGATGACGTTGTCGTGAATACCGAGAATCTGGAGTCCGACACCTCTGGAATAGTTCAAGTTCCTTCACCCTCGAAGATCGAGACAACCCCTTCGACTCCTAAGCCGAAAAAGAGCAAAAAGAAAGAGAGTGCGAAGATTGGGGCCGGTAATGACAGAGTCACGCCAGAGCATTCCAAAGATAAATCCGACAAGAAAAAAGATAAGCGGGAAAAAAAAAGAAGAAGGAAGAGCGAAACGCAACTTACACAGTAGGCCCTCTAGCGGATCATGTTTATTTTATATATTTACAAAATCTTATGTTACTTTTGCAACGAAAGCTTGATCTCGAAAACTGCGTGTTGTTTATCGCTTACGCGTGAGCAGTTTTATGAATGCTCTATTGGAAATGGCCAGCTTATGCTGCTGTGTTTTCTTCTCAAATCCCGGACTTTTACCATTAGCAGCGGCTAGAATCTCTTCTGCTAGTCGCACGGAGAATTCTTTGCTCGGCCGCTTATTAGCAGCCTCGAGGATCCATAACCATGCTTGTCGTAAACGTTGTCTTTCGCTCAACGGGACTGGAACCAGCTCTGCCCTAGCTCCACCATCTGTATATCTTTTAAGCTTGACTAGTGGCCCCATTTGTTCTAGGGCATTCTTCAAGAGCTGAACAGGATCGCTTCTTCGCTTGAGGTGTACAAGATATAGAGCACGAGAAAGGGTTTGTTCAGCGCTGGCCTTTTTACCATCTTTCATAATCATATTCGTGAGATAGCTTATTGTAGCATCCTTCTTTTCGACGATTTTTACTCCTTTTATCCGTTGGTATTCTTCGTTCTGTTCCCAGCTCGGCTGAAATTTTTCCGACGACTTCTCATCTACGGCCTGCTGAAAGAGATCGATTTCCTTCGCACCCTCTCGAGAAAATACTTGATTTGGCCTATACCTTGAATCTTCGGATATCATCTCTTTACGAGTTTGCTTTAAGGAATCAATCCATCTGATGGCCTCTTTATCAATGGCATCCTTCGAAGATACATTCGGCGCCAAGCTCAGACTAACCAGAACTTTTGCGGCGGCATTTTCTTCTTTTAAATGAGAAGCAGCGATGTGATTAGCATAACCTCGACGGCCGTTAAATAAAACTCGAGGTATCTTGCTCCCTGCTAGCCGTTGCATTGAAGGTACTTCGGAGTGGTCGAAATGAGTGAGAGCTCCCGGCGATATTTGGGTGGTGGAAAATTTTGGAGTCTTGATTCCCACAGAACAAGATGCTTAGCAGGTCAGCTCCAACAGCTGCAAAAATTGGGATTTCACTCACGCCTCAGCTCATCCGGCCAATCCGTCGTTTTGCACAGGTGAGCGATGCACAGCTTATACTGGAATCCGGGTTTCAAAAGATGAAAAGTAAAGGTTACCGAAAATCCGAACAGGAGCTTTCTGTCCTGGTCGAAGCTGCTGCCCGCCTCGGCGTCGAGTCTCACGAAGTAAAAGAGCTCTATTTAGAGACCAAATTGGGTAATTCTAGGGAGCAGCTTTCATCAGAGCAGCGTCTAGAGGATGCGAGGAGGGAGATCGAAGCGCTAGAGCCGCCTTCGTTGGATGAAGCATATGAATACAACGAATTACCTCCATTGGGACACTTGCAATTGCATGAGCATCGTATTCAAAGAGGATACGTGAGGGCTGCTGCATATGATCTGCCCCAGTTATCTAGTACGTCAGACATGTACCAATACAAGTGCTAACAAGAACAGAATATGCAACTCCGTATCAGCCTCCATCGAAGAAGCAAGTACTGAAGTTCAAATACGTGACATACTTGGGAGAGGAGCATCCAGCAGAGCGAAAAGTGGTACTTTCAGCACAGTCTTCCGAATTAGGATTACTTCCTGAAGAGCTTCACAAATTGCGCCTTTTATCAGGGTCTAGATATAATGACAAAACAGATGAACTGAGAATAGGTTGCTCAAGATTTCAAAACCAAGCTCAGAATAAGAGATATTTGGCAGAAGTTTTTAGGGATCTTCTGGCGGAGTCTAAGGACAGTCCGGGAAACTTCTCTGACGTACCGCTAGACACGCGCCATAGTGTCGCCAAACTCAAGAAAAATCCACCTATATATCCCGCACCCAAATTTCCCGATGAGTGGAAACGGCCACAGGATGCTCCGAGACCAGCAAGCGGTCCTATAATTTTCAACGCCTTCTGCTGAGAAGCTTAGAACCTCGTATTAGCCTAACGATTTCGTGCCTAAATATGATATTTGTAATATTGACTAGCCATTTCTCACCTACCAATCTAGTTGTACGAGGGTGATGCCTCTGTGACTCGCTTCACCATCATTGATTACTGTTTGTAGCTCGGAGCAAAGCTTACTATATGATTGCCAATCAACATCGAACCCTGCATTTAAAACCTGCTCGAGAGCACGCAAGTATTTCTCTGGTGAATCCGTGGCGTAGTACTTTTGATGGTCGATTACGAGTTCTGTCAAGCGCTGAACTGTGAAAGGCGGCAGCTCCGAGAACTTTTGCTTCAGAAGTGCTATCAAGTAGTTACCTCTTGTCTCTAGACATTGGCTCACTCCTGTCAAAGGATCTTTGTAGTATTTGTTGCGTAAATTCATGCCTTCCATTACCTGACCCAGTTTTGTGACAAGAATGAGGTGAATTTCTGACCAGGGCGTCTCCCCATCGATTCTCCCTTCTTTTGCCAGGAGCGGAAGTGCCGACATTGGAGCATTATCTGGCCCCTTTGTCTCCATGCTATTGAACGTAGGCTCCGTCACAATGTGCAAAAAGGTACCATTGAGGCGCGTCAACTTTGAAGTTCGGAGACACCTCCCGAAAGGCCTAGGCCAATATCAAATATCACGTGTTTACGATTCGTAGATTTTCGAACGCCAACAGGCCCACGCGACGGTGGTGATTTATTATTTTGCAATCGAACGCAAGCTAAATTGCTTTTAGCTGAGGATTAATTGACAATAGTGTCATTATGTCGACTGAGAGTGTGTCCATTTCGTTAAAAAATGTTTGAATAGGGTGTGGTTACAAACACCAACTTAGATTGATCATTTTGTGGGGTGGGCTCAGCAAAACGGGGCTAAGCGAATCGGCGCGCGCGCTCAAAAGATTTTGGATATGCCTATAAAGCATGTGTGACACCGATATCAATACAGTGTCCCAGGCTCCTCAGGACCAAGTGCTCGATCTCTATTTACATTCATCTGGCAGACCTCCCCTGTCTTACTATGCCAGCTCTTTTCCCTGGTTCTACATGGAGCGCACCGTTCATGCTGACCGTGGTGGTGAGCTCCCTTGTGGTATTGGCATTTTTAGGGTATATTTTCGGACGATTCGAGTCTGATATTGTTCAAGGATCACCACAAACACCAGAGGCAAGAACTATACCAACTTACTTGGCGTTATTCATCTTTGCGGAAATTTATCAGTGCGTTCTCAGTGCGGAGGCATTGAGGAGTAAGAATACCATTCAGGTAAGTGGGACCTACAAACATGAAAACTGACTTATTAGACGATTGGGCTCTGTATATTTAATGCCTGTATGCTTGTTTATGCGTCTATCCAATATGATCAGATCAAGAACGCGGTGGCAGTTCTCTCGCAGCACGGATACATCGATTTGCACCAATGGACTCGTACGTGATTTAAGACGCACTTTCATGATGAGCGCTAACCTTGCTAGTAATGAAAGGGCTTATAATTGCCATACCCTGCGTTATCGGTTTAAGCATGGTCTTACTCTCCGGCTTTTCATACATGCTATATCAGGAATTTGGCTGGTCGATCTATAAGCATGTCGGCGCAGACTTGCGATTAAAGAGAAGATATCTAGCTTACTTGATTTTCATCACTTTATTGAAGTTTGACTTTTTCTTCTTCTTGGGATTCACCATTCAATTTGTTGTTATTGTACTGAACACCCACGACATTGAATTTGCTTTAACGATTGCCGTTATCCCACTGACTGTTTTGTTCCTCTATCTGGCGCTCATATTCGTCAAGAGAGAGGTTAAAGTCGGTATGGTTGCAGTTATATCTTTATTCACTGCTTCATTAGCATATTTTTTGTTCAAGCTCGTGAGAATGTATCAGCCTTCTCAGGAGCACAAATATTTGGCAGCAAGAAAAACCCTCACAGCCTTTGCCATCTTAACTTTGGTTTTGATCATATCCACAATCATTAACGCAATAGTGTGCACAGCAAATTTTGGATGCGGTCTAAAACAAATAGTTTCTGCAGGCAACACAGACCCACAAGAGGAGAAGTATCCTTTGGACATCGTCAATAGCTTTGGAAAATCGGGTGTTAGAATGACCATAGACTAGCAGGACTAGCTAAATCCAATTATTATTATTATTATTATTATTATTATTATTATTATTATTATTATTATTATTATTATTATTATTATTATTATTATTATTATTATTATTATTATTATTATTATTATTATTATTA